>PVHP010008159.1:0-54190 GCA_004024765.1 Zapus hudsonius | reverse complement strand
AGAGAGAGAGAGAGAGAGAGAGAGAGAGAGAGAGAGAGAGAGAGAGAGAATGCACCAGGGCCACCACCTTGTGGATCTGGCTTATGTGGGTACTGGGGAATTGAACCCGGGGCCTTAGGCACTTGTAGCAAGTGCCTTAACCACTGAGCCATCTCTCCAGCCCCAATCAGTTTTTAAAAAATACTTTATTCATTTTCAAGCAGAGAGATACAGAAAGAGAGAAAAAGAGGGGGTGGGGTGGGGAGAGAGCACCAGGGCCACCACCTTATGGGTCTGGCTTATGTGGGTCCTGGGGAATTGAACCCCAGGCCTTAGGCACTGGAGGCAAGTGCCTTAACTGCTGAGCCATCTCTCCAGCCCCCAATCAGTTTTTATGTCATTTAAATTGTACTTCCTATTTCCCATGCCTTGATGTGGTCAGGTAAGTAGTAAAATCAGAGACTTATCAAGCCTAGTTTCTCTGTTCTTGAGGAAAATGTTTCAGTTTAAGCATTGTGTTACATTACATGCCAAATCCTGTTCTCTTTGTCTAGCAGCAGATCTTCATGGAGGAGCACGGAGTGACCCAAACTGAACACATGGCTACCATAGAAGCCCACGCAGTGGCCCAGCAGGTACAGCAGGTCCACGTAGCCACGTACACTGAGCACAGTATGCTAAGTGCTGATGAAGATTCCCCCTCTTCCCCCGAAGACACCTCTTATGATGACTCAGACATCCTCAACTCCACGGCAGCTGATGAGGTAACTGCCCACCTGGCCGCTGCAGGTAATGTTCCTTTGTCTGGAAGCTCCTCTTTTCTTAACGTGTGGTTCATTCCTATCGGAAGAGTCCAGGATTCAAGCACTCTCACATTTATTTTCATCATTTTTTTTTCAGTGCTGGGAATCAAACCCAGGGCCTCGCACATACTAGGCAAGTACTCTATCACTGAGCTGCTCCCCAAGCCCTTCACATTTTCTTCAAAGCCTTGTCTTTCCAATTCTTTGATAGTTGACTTCTATGGTCACTTCATAGTAGTGTTAAAAGTTCTCGTTTTGTTTTCTCGTCCTTTCTGATAGTCTTCTGGCTGCCTTTACCTGGAGTATTTATTACATTCATAATTCAATAATAGAGGCAGATATATTTAGATTTAAATATTTTTAAGATTAAAACCATTTTATTACTTTTTTTTCCTTCCTGTGCTGGGGATGAAACCCAGATCTTTGTACATGTTAAGCAAGTGTCTTACCGCTGAGTTATATGCCCTCGTCCTAAACTTTCTAGGGCCAGTTTCCTTTCCTGCCCAAATTTGCATGGTAGAGGTTTCTAGTTTTAGTTAAAAAAAAACTTTTATTAGATTTCTAAGAATAAAGTAAGCAATGGTAAACTAATTTTATGTGCTACTCATGGATTTGTCCTTGTTATGTGCTGTTAGGTCACTTTTTATTGGCTGCTCTCTTCATATACTGGTTATAGCGAATGAATGTCTAATGGTTGCTTGGAAAATTAGCTTTAAAAATAGTTTTGAGCCGGGCGTGGTGGCGCACGCCTTTAATCACAGCACTCAGGAGGCAGAGGTAGGAGGATCACCATGAGTTCAAGGCCAGTCTGAGACTACATAGTGAATTCCATCCAGGTCTGCCTGGGCTAGAGTGAGACCCTACCTCGAAAAACCAAAAAAAAAAAAAAAAAGGTTTGGGGCTGTATGTGGTGGCACACGCCTTTAATCACAGCGCTCAGGAGGCAGAGGTAGGATCACTGTGAGTTCAAGGCCACCCTGTGACTACAGAGTGAATTCCAGGTCAGCCTGGTCTAGAGCAAGATCCTACCTTGAAAAACCAACAGTTGATTAGTTTGGGGACTAGGCTAATGCTAGAGATGGTTTTTGTTTGCCTCTGCCAGCAGTGCTGGTGGCACTAGCAGCCTGGTTCTCTTAATCCACTTTCAGGATTTGAGATTCTTCTGGGGTAGTAAATGACTTAAAGTTGGGCTATGTTTTATTGTACTTGTTTTTACTTTAATTTTTTAAAGACTGGGTCTCATGTAGCCCAGGCTGGTTTCAAACTCCCCATGTAACTGAGGATGACTTTGGACTTCTGATTCTCCTGCCTCTGACTCCCAAACGCTGGAATTATAGACATGTGCCACCATGCCTGACTGGACTTTTTTTTGTTTTTTTTTTTCAAAATCCTGTTTAGCTGTGCTAAGCACTATGGTGAGAACACTTCATGTAATCCATGCCTGCATGTGGGTCTAGTATCATATAATGAATACTGAACTTAGAAGCTATTTAGGAAAATCTGGATAGGAAATTGATGATCAGGAATGACCAGAGAATTACATTTTAAAATATATGTTGTGCTGTGCTGTACTGTGCTGAGGAGGTGGTTTTGCTGTTAAAATATGTGCTGTAATTAAGAGGAGGAAGACAGTGCAATGAGGAATAATCTTACACTATCAGTTATTATCCACTGTTATTTTTGGAATGTTGATATAAGAGAGGGGCTGGGGATGTAGTCCATAGCAGAGCACTAGCATGTGCAAGACACTGGGTTCAATCCCCAGCACCTCAAAGAGAAAAAAAGTCCTAAATAACTAAGTGTCAAAACACCTAAAAATGTTTGTAACAAATTTTGTGAAATTCTTATACTTCCCAGAAGAGGGCATCCTAACACAATGAATCTGGGTCAACTTTCCTGTAAAGGAAGGTGCTTTTTTATGTTTTCCTTCTTTTTAAAAATAATTTATTAATAAATAAATTTATTATTAATACTTAGAAACATTACATGAACAAGTTTTGTGTTGGTACTTCCATTTTCCTCCTCGCTGTCCCCAATCCACTGAGTGCCCTCCTTAGTGGGATCGCTGGAACACAATAAATACAACTGAAATGGTAACTTTTCATTCAATGATATCCCTACTACAAGTGATTTATTCTGATATTCTAATCAATTCATACTTTATTCTGTCTTAATAGGACAACATGGCTCATGGCCTACCAAATGGTCACAGCATACAGTATGGGGAACAACTTTAGGGGAGCCTTTTTTAACATAGAGTCTTGTTATGTAGCCCAAGCTGGTCTCAAACTCTTATTCCTCTTGCCTCAGCTTCCTAGTGCTGGGATTACAGGCATTTATCAGGTTTGAGAAACACTACTTGACTGTACATGTATGGGGGGGATTAAAAAACCAAAGATGGATACATGTTCAGCTTTAGTAAACATTGCCAAGTTCATGTACTAGGGGTGTGTACCAGACTGCCTGCTGCTTGTCATCCTCACATTTGAGTGAGGGTCTCACTCTAGTTTAGGCTGACCTGGCCTTGAACTCATTGGGATCCTCCTACCTCTGCCTCCTGAGTGCTGGGATCAAAGGCATTTGTCACCACCCTCACCTGGCCCCATCAGGCTTCTTTTTTGTTTGTTTCTTTTTGCTAATCAGCTAAGTGTGAACTAGTACCTAAGTGCTGGTTTCTTTAGCCTTCCTCACAGCTAAATGTATAATCAGTACCGTCATTTTAAAAAAACAAAACATTTCTTTTAAATATTCATTTATTTATTTATTTATTTATTTATTTATCCAAGAGACAAAAAGAATGAATATGGGCACATCAGGACCTCCTGTCACTGTAAACTCTGGACACATGCACTACTTGTGTATCTGAATTTATGCGGGTACTGGGGAATCATACCCAGGCCAGCCATTAGAGAGAGACAGAGACATCTTGCTATCTGTGACAGCATAGATTAGCCTTGAGGGCATGATGCAATGGAAATAAGCCAATCATAGAAAGGCAGAAATACCTACCTCAATATGTACAATATGTACTTCGGAGTATTCTAAAATTGCCAAATTCCTAGAAGCACAAAAGTAGAATGGTGTCTTCCAGGACTGAGTAGAGGGAGGTGTGAGGAGATGCTGTTCAACAGATAGTTTCAGGAGATGTCACTTGGTGGCTAGCCAGAGCCACTTGTGCTGTATCTGGAATGTGTGCCTAGCATGCACCAGGCTATGGGTTTTGTCACAAGATCTTAAGTACCAACATAGAAAGGAGGGAAGGAGAAAGGAAGGGTGTGAGGGTATGGTGGCTTACACTCTAAACCTAGTACCTGAGGGATCAGTAGTTCAAGGTCATCCTTGCTACATAGTGAGTTCAAGGCCAGCCAGGGCTGCATGAGACCCTATCTCAAAACAATTGAAAGGAGGGAGAATTTCAGCTATGTAAGGTGAATGACTTCTAGAGATCTGCTGCACAGTATTGTGCTTGTGATTGTTAGCACTGCACTGTACCCTTTGGAGTGCAGCTAGGAGGACTGATACGGGGTGCAGAGAGGTTAGAACAGTAGTACCTTTGAGAAGGATGGAGAAATTGACTAGGAAGAGGACATGATATTTTCTGCAGATATATCTTGATAAAGAACTGTATTTCAGGGATGGAGAGATGGCTCAGCGGTTAGGGCACTTGCCTCCAGTGCCTAAGGCCCTGGGTTCAATTCCCCAGGACCCACATGGGTCAGACCCACAAGGTGGTGGCCCTGGTGCGTGCTCTCTGTCTCTCTCTCATCTCTGCTTGAAGATGAATAGATGAAGTATTTTTTAAAAAAAGAACTGTATTTCATACTTATAGTTAATTTTTTTTTTGGGGGGGAGGGTTGATTTTCAAGGTAGGGCCTTAGACTCAGTGACCCTCCTTCCACTGACTCCTAAGTGCTAGGATTAAAGGTGTGTACCACTACGCCTGGCCACTTAAAAAATTGACATTTGTAGGTCCCATTAGATCTAAACAATTTCATAATAAAATTTTGTGTAGGGAAAGACCAAGTGCTTGCTTATATCCCAGCTCTGAGGAGTATAGGCAGGTGGATCACTGCAAGTTTAAAACCAGCCTAAGCTAAGTGAGACTCTGTCCCCAAAGCAAAAGCAAACAATCTTTCTGCTGCCAGTGTAGCTTTTACTAGCTTTGGGGGATGTGTAGAGTGCCTTATTTCAGTAAGACTGGTGATACACTAAACAATGTATGCAGAAGCTTATCCAGCCCAACTGAAGGCTTACTGCAATTCACTCTCTTAGTATTTACTGTCAGTGTAAGTGGGGGCGATTTCATATCTTCAAAGAACAAAATGCCTTTTTAGAAAGTAAAAGAGTTGCCTTTGTTATGCTGAGATGGAGGATATCAAGTCTACAATAGCCAAACCAACTTTTATTTTCCTCCTCTTTTCTTCCTCCTCCTCCTCTTCTTTTTTTGGTTTTTCGAGGTAGGGTCTCCCTCTAGCTCAGGCTGACCTGGGATTCACTCTGCAGTCTCAGGCTGGCCTTGAACTCACATTGATCCTCCTACCTCTGCCTCCTGAGTGCTGGGATTAAAGGCATGTGCCACCACGCCTGGCTTTATTTTTTTCTTAGCATGAGAAAGTTTTTGTCTTTCTTAGGCCAGAATGCTTTCATCAACTGGACCTTGTGGTCAGTATCTGCATTCTTTGGCACAATTTACAGAGATGTTTTCCAATTAAGTTGGCATTCTAGATATTCCTTTTATAGGTGGCAATTGTTGGAGTTGACATAGGAGTGATTTTCTCCAAGTTCCTTAACTTGGCAGTGTCTTGGGAATAGGAAGAGGATTTAGAAATAATGGTGCAGTTTGAAGCCTGGGACTTGATTTGGTTTGGGCAAGCCCTCCTCTCAGTGTTGCATTTTTTTCTTAGCAAATTTGAGAATATTGCTCTAACAATATGAGCACACTGCAAAACAAAACACTGGCATCATACAAAATCCAAGATAAGCTGGGTGTGGTGGCACAAACCTTTAATCACAGCATTCGGGAGTTTGAGGCCAGCCTGGGACTACAGAGTGAGTAAGTTCCAGGTCAGCCTGGGTTAGAATGAGACCCAAACAAAAAATCCAAGATGATGTGTGGTTAAGGAAGGAAGGAAGGAAGGAAGGAAGGAAGGAAGGAAGGAAGGAAGGAAGGAAGGAAGGAAGGAAGGAAGGTGCTTTTTAAAATGACTTGTGAATTTTATTGGTAAATTACAACATAATTTACATAATTTATATGAAACAATAGTGAAGTAGGTTGATATTGTCAGAACAGTCTGCATTCACTGACAGCATAATGTTTTCTGTCTTATACCTTTGCAGACTCTGGCCTAATCTCAGCACATACTTACTATTGCAGGTCCTGTGGGAATGGCTGCTGCTGCTGCTGTGGCAACAGGGAAGAAACGGAAACGGCCTCATGTGTTTGAGTCTAATCCCTCTATCAGGAAGAGACAGCAAACACGTTTGCTTCGGTGAGGGCTCCCTTGCCATTCCTAAAATGCTTTGTGTGTGGGTCTCAAAGCTCGAACATCTTTTCCTGGGTTCCTCAAAACACTGGTGTGGAGTCCTTGATGTGAGATATTCATTCATTCATTCATTCATTTTGAAGCAGGGTCTCACTGTAGCCCAGGTTGTCTTCAAACTCATGGCCGTCCTCCTACCTCAGCGTCCTCAATGCTGGGGCTAAAGGCGTGGATCACCACATCTAGCTTGATGACAGATTTAGATTTGAAAGATTCCCACAAAATTAAATGATGGAAACCTAGAAGTATGGTGTAGTAGATGTAATATACCACATTAGTTCATTCAGAGAAAGTTTGTAAAGTTTGTATGCCTGCTGTGTGTCAGGCACCATTCTAGGCATTGAGACTTTTAAGAACAAACAACAAATTCCTTTAAAAAGCATATTTTAAAAAAAATTTTCTCTACTTTTTTATTTATTTGCAAACAGAAAGAGAAAGAGAGGGCAGTGGATGTGAATACCATAGCCTCTTGCCACTGCAAACAAATATCAGATGCATGCACCACTTTGTGGGTCTGGCTTTCTGTGGTCCTGGGAACTGAACCCAGGTTTTTAAATTTTATTTATTTAAGAGAGAGTGAGTGAGAGAAAGAGGAAGACAGGGAGAATGGGCGCACCAGGGCCTCCAGCCACTGTAAACGAACTCCAGACACATGTGCCACCTTGTGCATTCGAACCCAGGTTTTTGTTTTTGTTTTGGTTTTTTTGGGGTGGGGGGTTTCGAGGTAGGGTCTCACTGTAGCCCAGGCTGACCTGGAATTCACTATGTAGTCTCAGGGTGGCCTTGAACTCACAGCAGTCCTCCTACCTCTACCTCCCAAGTGCTGGGATTAAAGGCGTGCACCACCACGCCCGGCTCGAACCCAGGTTTTGCAAGCAAGTGCCTTTAACAGTTGAGTCATCTCTCCAATCCCTGCTTAAAGAGCTTATATTGTGATCAAGCAAGAAAGAGAACAAATATATACTGCATAGATGATAGTGTTATGGGGCAGTGGAATAAGGAAAATATGTCCAGAGGATGAGGAACATAGTAGAAGTGGCCTGAGAGATCCTTTGAGTATAGGATCCTTTGTGGCCATGTGTATGTCTAGGTGAAGAGCATTTCCTGCAGAAGGTGTATCAAAAGCCAAGACTCACAGGTAGGACCACAGTAGTCATGTTAGACCACCAGGGAAAGATGAGAGGAATGGTCAGACTAGTAGAGGAAAGCCTTTTCTAAAGGGCTTCTACCTGTGTGTGGTGGTTCATTCTTATAATCCCAAGAATTGCCTCAAGTTCAAGGCCAGCTACATGAGTTTCAGGCCAAGGTAGCCCCCTTACCCCTTCACACACACACTTCCTTAAATCTTCTAAACCCCCCCAAAAAAAACTCAGACTGTGGTTGTGCAGTAGTTTTTGATATCAGGACTTAGTTTTCCTGAGAGTGAGGAGTAGTGCAGTCAGCTTCACGTTGCTGGGATGAACCTTCAGTTTATACACAGACACAGTTTATACAGTTTGTGTGAGGAAGGGAATTATTTCAGTTTACAGAGTCCGAGAGAAACTCCATAATGGCGAAGAAGCTGCTTACTTCTTTTTTTATTTTATTTTATTTATTCATTTTCAAGCACAGAGATACAGAGAAAGAGAGAGAGAGATAGAGAGAGAGTGAGAGAGAGAGCACCAGGGTCACCACCTTGTGGATCTGGCGTATGTGGGTCCTGGGGAATTGAACTCGAGGCCTTAGGCACTGGAGGCAAGTGCCTTAACCGCTGAGCCATCTCTCCAGCCCTGCTTTCTTTGTTTTTAAAAATATTTTTATTTATTATTTATTTGCAAACAGAGAAAGAGGGGGTAGGCAGAATGGGCTCTCCAGGGCCTCTGGCCACTACAGACAAACTCCAGATGCATGCACCTCTTTGTGTATCTGGGTTTATGTGGGAACTTTGGAATAGAACTTGGGCTGTCAGGCTTTTTACAAGCAGTGCCTTTAACTGCTGAGCCATCTCTCCAGCTCTGCTTTCATTGTTTTGAGTTACCTCAGGTCAATCACAGTTCAACAGTATTAAATGGAAGGTTTCAGAATAAATATTCCCTGTTTTCCCTGTTTTGAGTAACTTTTATTATAGTATATTATTGTGATTGCTTTGTTTTTTTAATTTTATTGACAACTTTCTTAAATATAAACAAGCCATTCCTTTGGCTTTTACATTCCCTCTGCCACCTTTTCTACAATGTTCCCTGAGCCTTGGAGGATGTGAGAGATGTCTCAGTGCTGAACACTCAACTCTACCTTCTCAGCACTCAAGTGAGTTTTGAGTCATCCTAGTAGTTTCCACCATTTTAAAAGAGAAGCTTCTCTAACCGAAAATTGAGAGTAGCATTAATACATGCTCATAAACACGAAGTATCTAGAGGGCAGCTTGGTGGCCATAATATGTCCATTCAGTCAGGCAACAGTAGTAGTTTCTCCCCTAGGGCTATGACTTCCACAGCCATAGACTTTTGATGAAGTTTCCAGTACTAGGCAGGAATGCTCTCATGGAGCAGGCCTCAAGTCCAATCAGAGAACAGTTGGTTTCCCCCATAATATACATGTCACCATTGCATCAGTTGTTACATTTGGCCTGGCTATCTAGCTGTAACGCTGGCTGGTTAAGACTATCAATGACTTTTCTCCCCCAACAGGCTGCATAGCTCTTTCCAGCATCCTGACAGCTAGTCAGGAGGAAGGAAGCTTCCAGCTCAGCTCCAGCTTGATTTCTCAGTTACTTGCAGCCTAAGCATGTGGAGTCTTCAGCAATAGGGTCTTGTTATCTCATTGTGGTGGGCAACCAAGAGCCTTGGCAATAGCCTGTGATGTTTGGGGGTATCAGGTGCCTCCCTGGCCAGCAGCTCACTGAAAGACTTGGCACTAAAATTTTTCTAGTAACAATCTATAGTTTCTGGGCACAACACACTCCTTCACAAGATACTTCTGCCCGAGTTCTCTCTCTCTCTCTCTCTCTCTCTCTCTCTCTCTCTCTCTCTCTCTCTCTCTCTTTTTTAAACATATATTATTAGCTAGTGAAGAACTAAGTTTCTATATGGCTTATTCATAAATCTTAAATTGAATAACCCTCATCCCACTGCTTCCTCTTCATCTCCTCTTATACTATTTCAACCCCACTATTCTGCCCTCTACTTACATATAATTACAGTACCCTCCCCTTTCCTCTCTCTCTCATAGCCCCTTTATAGCTTCCTGGTCTCTCCTACTGACTTTTATTCCAACTCACATACAGATCTAAACATTTGCATCTAGGATCCACATACGAGAGAACATACGGTGTTTGACTTTCTGAGCCTGGGTTATCTCGCTTAGTATAAACTTTTCCAGATCCATCCCTTTCCCTACAAATTTCACAATTTCACTTTTTTCTTTTTCTTAATCTATTCCTAATTTCACTTTTCTTTACATCTGAATAAAATTCTGTCATGTAAATATACCACATCTTCATTAGCAATTCATCAGTTGAAGAGCATCTCTAGGCTGGTTCCATTTTGTTGATTATTTTTATGATTTAGTTACTGTTATCTCTTACTGAGACTAATTTATAAATTAAATTAAACGTTATCCTTGTTAAGCATGTATAGGAAGAAAAACACAATGCACTGTGGGTTTGGTAGTATCCCAAATTGTAGGCATCAAATAGAATTCTTGGAACAGATTCTCATAGATATACAGGATTACTGTATTTCATCTACATTTGTAAAATACTATAGGTTTGTTCATATCACAATTAAATCTTTTTCTTTTTTTTGTTTTTGTTTTTGTTTTTGTTTTTTGAGGTAGGCTCTCACTCTAGCCTAGGCTGACCTGGAATTCACTATGTAGTCTCAGGGTGGCCTTGAACTCATGGTGATCCTCCTACCTCTGCCGGAGTACTGGGATTAAAGGCATGCACCACCATGCCCGGCCACAATTAAATCTTAAGCCAAAGCCAGGCATGGTGGAACATACATGTAATTGTAGCACAGGGAGATCTGGGTGTTCAAGGCCAGTTGAGGCTATGTGAGACCCTGTCTCTAAAAACTGTAAATAAGTTAATGATATTTGCAGCCAAAACATTTCTAAAGTTTTTTTTTTTTTTTTTGCTGGGGGGGATAAAATTGTGTTGATGAGAAATAAATAATGACTATATCAATAAAAGAAACTAGAAGCAAGTTCTCTGAACTCCCTTTATTAGTTAAGAGATACTGTAATGGAGTCCAATTAAGGACATCTCAGCAGTAATCCTTATAGTTCTAAGTAGTAGTGATTGGTGGTGTTAAGATCAGGAAAGATGATGCTTATTATATTCAAAATTGTCATGGCTGTGCCCCAAGGCATAACCTCCAGTAAAGCCTTACATTGATAGGCTTAAGATTTACAGGTATGTATGTATTTCTGCTGACATAATTTTATACCTCATACTCCTTTTCTCATATTTTGGGTAAAAAGACTCATAGATGATAAGAACTATGACAAATTGTAGTTTGATCTGTGTTTCTGTCAAATTTCTATCGTCTGTGACTTGTTCTCTTTTCATTCTGACTCAGGAAACTGAGGGCCACGTTAGATGAATACACCACTCGAGTGGGCCAGCAAGCTATTGTGCTCTGTATCTCACCCTCCAAACCTAACCCTGTCTTTAAAGTGTTTGGCGCAGCACCTTTGGAGAATGTGGTAAGTGAGACCTAAGCTGTGTTCTCAGATGTCCTTTGCTTGTGTAGGTTACTGCCTTTTAATTCTCTTTCTAGCTAGCATTTGTTCTTCCCTTGTTCAGGGCTTGAAAGCAGTAAGTAGTTTTTAAACCACAGATCAAATACAAATCATAACAAAAGAATCATCACTGTTTCTGCTTCCTTTAGCAAGATGTTGGTAGCCCAGGCTGACCTAGAATTCTCCATGTAGTCTCAGGCTTATAGCAAGATGTTTTATCTCATCAAGTACAATGGGAAAAAGACAGGGTTTTGTTTGCTAAGAAACCAAGCTGGAAGCCAGACGTGGTGGCGCATGCCTTTAATCCCAGCACTCAGGAGGCAGAGGTAGGAGGATTGCTGTGAGCTCAAGGCCATCCTGAGACTACATAGTGAATTCCAGGTCAGCCTGGGCTAATGTGAGACCCTACATCGAAAAACAGAAACAGCCAAAGGAAGGCTAAGACTGCTTACAACGCAAACTTCCAGACACAAAATGGCCTTGCTATTCCATGATTTCGCAGTACCTGACATTACCTACACAGGGTGGGAGGAAATGATGACATCGAAATAAAACAGAGAATAATTGAGAGGGGGAAGAGATAATGGGGAGTGGAAGGAATCATAATGGTTTATGCTCTATAATTATGAAAGCTATCAATAAAAAGTTTTTTAAAAAGGAAAGGGAAAACAAAAAAAGAAACCAATGCTGCTACCTTGATGGTGCATGCCTTTAATCTCAGGAGGCAGAGGAGGATCTCTGAGTTCTATACCAGCCTGGGCTACAGAGTGAGTTCCAGATCAGCCTGGGCTAGACTAAGACCCTGCCTGGGGGCAGGAGGGACGTCTTGAGAAATTGAAGTTAAGTTATATCATCCTTCATAGTACTTACTCAAAGTTTATAATTAGATACCTTTGTAATAATGTATGTTTTTTTGTTTGTTTGTTTGTTTGTTTGTTTTTTCGAGGTAGGGTCTCACTCTAGCCCAGGCTGACCTGGAATTCACTTTGTAGTCTCAGGGTGGCCTTGAACTCACGGTGATCCTCCTACCTCTGCCTCCCGAGTGCTGGGATTAAAGGCGTGTGCCACCATGCCCGGCTTATTATTTATGTATGCTTTATAAGTACCATTTCCCATGTTCCTTGTGACACATTTTATATGTGGCAATCAACTTTAATGCATTTCTACTGCTTTTCAGTGAGGAAGATATTGTTACCCTTTTATATTTTTCCTGAGTAGCACAATAATGGACTATTGATAATTTGTCCACTGTTCCATCCAGTCCTTTCCTAGCACATGTGGTGCGTGCCAAGCATATCGAAAATAAGAAATATTTTTTTTTAAATATTTTATTTATTCATTTTCAAGGAAAGAGAGAGAGAGAGAAAGCACCAGGGCCACCATCTTGTGGCTCTGGATTATGTGGGACCTGGGGAATTGAACCAGGAGCCTTAGGCACTGGAGGCAAGTGCCTTAACCGCTGAGCCATCTCTCCAGCCCAATAAGAAATATTTTTTGAGTATGTGACAGAATAGTGACACTACCAGGCTCATGAGCTATATACATATCGCATTTATTTTTATAACAGGATAGTAAGAAAATGAGTCAAAACTAGATAAATGCTCAAGAAGAGACTGTGATGGACAGTGAGAATCCCTTACCCACAAACTCAAGACTTCTCAAGGTCCGTGCCTTTGGATCTGATGCCTTCTGCAGTTTAAAGATGTGTTCTCCTTCAGCCTCTTCCTCTTGAAACAGCAAGTTCAAAGGCCTTCAGGACACCTCCACAGGATGTTTTGGTCTTTTCATGTCTCATTCTTAGTAAAAGCTTGGCTCCCATAGTCCTGCCCAAGGGATTAAGATTATCCTAAAGAAGTGGGCATATTTGGGTGTGGGGGGAAAGAACCTCTACTTTGAAGGAAATTGTTTTTCAGATTTTTTTTTTTTTTTTGGAAAATGTTTACCCCTTGATCTTTCTCATGAGATTCAGTGTCCTCTGTGAAAAATGAAGATAGCAATACCTTCCTTAGTGGAAACAGTAAATTAATTAAAGTTGATTGTCTTTGCTATATATAAAATATTTAGGAAGAAGTGTTATGAGGAGCACTGACACTTTGACAAGTGATGAAATTAAGATTTGTTTTGTTCTCGGGCATTTTTTTTCCAAGTTACTGTGCTATATATGATTATTTGTGACTGGGAATTTAAAACAGGAAGGTTATTTATTTGAAAAAGAGAGGGAGAGAGCATGGGTGTTCCAGGGCCTCCAGCTACTGCAAATGAACTCCAGACACATGTGCCACTTTGCATATGACTTACATGGGTACTGGGGAATCAAGCCTGGGCCAGCAGGCCTTGTAAGCAAGTACCTTTAACCACTTTCCCAGCCCCAGGAAGATAATTATGGCAAGAATACTTGGGGAATTCAATTGGATCTTGAAAAGTAGTTAATATTTAGAGAGAAAGCAGAATTAAAGACCCAGAGGCAGAAAAGAGCACAAGGAGGCTAAAGTAGGAGTTAAGTGAGCCGAGTACCCAGGAGGCTTCCCTGAGTTTATTTAGGGAAGAGGAGAATGGTACATTCCAGGCCCCAGTGGATACCTGCAACTACAGTCAGTACCAAATATTACATGTTTTTTTCTATATGTACATATCTATCATAAAAAGTTGAATGTATAAATCAGACACAATAAAAGTTAACTAGAGTAATATAAAATGTTCTTAACAGTAAGCTACAATAAAAATTCATGTAAATGTGATTTTTATTTCTTCAAAGAATCAAGGCAATATAAATATTTTTGGGCCACAGTTGACCTTAGGTAACTGAAACCACAAATAAGAGGCTATAGTGCTGGGAACCCAGGAGGGTGCCCTTCACACAGTCTACATGGCTGCAGGGCTGGGCAGGCACAGCTTTATCTAGAAACAGGAGAAACAGTAGTATTGGGAAAGTGAGGATTATAAACCTTCAAGTATTGGACTTCATCCTATGCAAAGTAGGAAACTGTAGGGGATTTTTGTTGTTGCTGTTTTGAGGAAAAACAAGATAAATGTCCAGTGAATTGCTGGATGTTTAGGCTTTGGGGCTAAATCAAAATTAATTTGATAATACTTACCTGGCAGGGGAGATACCATGATCACAAAATTAATTTGATAGAGCTGGGTGTGGTGGCGCACGCCTTTAATCCCAGCACTCCGGGAGGCAGAGGTAGGAGGATCACCATGAGTTCAAGGCCACCCTGAGACTCCATAGTGAATTCCAGGTCAGCCTGGACTAGAGCGAGACCCTACCTCGAAAAAACAAAAACAAAAAAAAAAATTAATTTGATTTCCAGCTATACTCCTTACTACTTGGGTGTTTCAGGGACAGTTATTTGAGTTTATTGTTTGTTTCTTACCTGTGATTAATTGAAACAATTTATGTAATACTTGGAATATAAGTGTCCAGTAAGTATTTCATGATGTTTCAAAAACTTTACATAGCGCTGATACCCAGGATCAGCTGGTTTTTATTTTAAGTGGCTTTTTTTTTTCAAGGTAGGGTCTCTCTCTAGTCCAGGCTGACTTGGAATTCACTATGGAGTCTCAGGGTGGCCTTGAACTCACAGTGATCCTCCTACCTCTGCCTCCCTGAGTGCTGGGATTAAAGGCGCGTGCCACCACGCCCGGCTTTAAGTGGCTTTTGACAGATGACATTGGTATGAAGTAATGAAGGCTTGAACTGTAGTTTTTTTGTTTTTGTTTTTTTGTTTTGTTTTGTATTTTTTAAGGTATGGTTTCACTCTAGCCCAGGCTGACCTGGAATTCACTGTGTAGTCTCAGGGTGCCCTTGAACTCCTGGAAATCCTTCTACCTCTGCCTCCCAAGTGCTGGGATTAAAGGTGAGAGACACAATGCCCAGCTTTGAACTGTAGTTTTTGATAGATGAAGTTGGAATACAAATGAACCTGTATTTCATCCTGTCTGTGGCATCATTAACCATAAGATTTAAGTATCACAAAGAAAAAGAAAATGGGCTGGAGAGGTGGCTCAGCGGTTAAGGCATTTGCCTCCATTGCCTAAGGCCCTGAGTTCAATTCCCCAGTAACCACATAAACCAGACCTACTAGTTGGTGGCCCTGTGCGCTCTCTCTCTCTCTCTCTCTCTCTCTCTCTCTCTCTCTGTTTGAAAATGAATAAAGAAAAGAAAAAGAAAAACACTGAGAAACTTTTTTTTTTTTGCTTGTGGTGTGTGTGTGTGTGTGTGTGTGTGTGTGTGTGTGTGTGGTCACAGGATAACATTTGGATGCTGTTCCTTGCCTTCACCCCGTTTGAGGCAGGGGCTCATTCATCACATCTGTTTGCCAGGCTAGCTGGCCCTTATACTTCCAGTAGATTCTCCTGTCTCTGCCTTCCATCTCTCATAGGTGTGCTGGGATTACTGATGTTTGCTATAGCACCCAGCTTTTACGTGGGTTCTGGGGCTCTGAACTCAGGTATTCAGCTTGCATGGCAAGTGCTTTATCCACTCAGCCACTCCCCCTACCCCAAGTCCAGTTCTTTTGTTGTTGCTGTTGTTTTTGAAGCAGGTGTGTTACTCTACACCAGGCTGACCTACAATCACTCTGTAGCTCAGGTTGACCACCTACCTCAGCCTCTTTGAGTGTATCACCCCACCAAGCTGTTGAATTACTTCTCAACTCAGCACTTGTTGTTAATACTATCTTCTCTTGTCATCAAGAGCATCATCGTGTTGCTTTATTTTTTTAAGTCTCAGGAGGTAAGGGGACTGGGAAATTGTTCAACAGTTAAGGGCACTTATTTGCAGAGCCTGCCAGCCTGGGTTCAATTCCCATGCCATCCACAGAAAGCCAGGCACAAAAAGTGGTGCAAGTATCTGGTGTTTGTTCACAGCAGCACAAGGCCCTGGTGTGACACACACACACAAATAAATAAAAATTGTTTTGTCTCTGGAATCATCCCTGAGATACTGTGACAAGTTTATGCAGATGCTTCTTCATCTTAGCAGAAATCCCCTGGGAAAGTTGTATCAGCCAATAGCAGGATTCCCATTCCTTTCTTGGCTGGTGCTAAATGATGTACTGTGTATGCCAGGGATACAACCATATTCACAAGCCTGAAGCACTGACAGCCATCTTCCTATGTTGCCAGGTTCACAGCAATTTTAAAATGTACCCCAACTTCAGAGTACTTCCATGTGGGGGTGCGTCTCAGATTTGAAGTATCAAATAGAATGGAATGCTTGCTTTATAGTTCTGGGGAAACTATTACTAAGAAGCTTAGATAGAAGAGCTATGTATGGTTGCACTTGAAGGTGTTTTACAAATTGCTCGGAAGTATGAAGTCAAGATTGTACTAAGGAACTATATAATGCTGGTAAGTTTAGCAAAATACCCAGATATGAACTCCTAGAATTTTACTGATACATTAAAATGGGTTGAGATTATTTTAAACTGCCTGATAGTAATAACTTAATGTTTTTCCATCTTTGAATGCCAGGTGCTTGCTACCAGCACAATGAAGGATGCTTTTATACTATTATCATTCATTCTGATATAGTAAAGTTCAGAGACCAGAACCCAGGCTTGGAAGATTGGAGATTTTATCCTTGTGAGGTGGAAGCAAAAAAAAAAAAAAAAATAAGAATACAAAAAAAAAATGCAGAATACAAAACTGGGCATGGTGGCACATGCCTTTAATCCCAGCACTCCAGAGGTAGGAGGATCACAGTGAGTTCGAGGCTAGCCCAAGACTACACAGTGAATTCTAGGTCATCCTGAAGTAGCCAGACCCTACCTCAAAACAAACAAACAACAAAAACCTCAGAGTATAGAGAAAATTAATCCTTTGTAATTTCCTTGGCAACACCAGTTTCTTATGATATAATAAAGACACTGGTAAAGATTTTTGAAGCTTTTTGTATTAGAAACTAAGATAAAACTAAATCAGTAGAGTTCTGATGAGTCTGTAAGTTTGTGTGATAACTTTCATCCCCTCAGTTATGGGCCTAAAGGATTCTAAAGCTGCAGAAGTTGGACTGCTTAGCTAACAATCATGCTTACTTTTCCACATGCATGGGGTAGAGTAAGGGAATTTTTCTTACTTGATCCTCAGAGTGACATACCAATAAGGTTTTCACTATGCCAAAGACACAAAATTCAAACATTGTTAGAATTTCTAGGCAAACCTCATTTTCTCTTTTCCCATAAGATAATGCATGACAGCAAGTTAATTTCCCATCCCATCTTGTTACATTTCTGTAACTCCATAGGTTTTATTATCCCCAGAGGTATCCTCATCCCCCTTGAATGAACCCATTGTTGGTAGTTACAGGATTCAGTCTGCCCCCGCCCCCTTTCTGCTCTTGGTAGAGGAATGTGTGCCCATCCACTGCTCTGGTGCTGCTGCTGCTGAGTTCTTGACCTTTCGCAGCAGTGGTGAGTAGAGGGAAGGCACAACACTGATTCAATAGCCCAGGCCAGTGCTAGAGAGGCATCTTGGCTTTGAAGCTCTCCTCTGCCCCCAGGGAGTACCTGCAGGGAGGGTTTGACCTGTGGGGCTCTCTCTGGCCTCAGACCCTACTGGTCTGGACTTTTGGCACTCCCTACATTCTGTCTCCTGGTCTGTCTCTGATTCTTTTTGGTTCAGCCTCTTATTTACTCGAATCTCCTATGTTTTACCTGGCTTTGCCAAAAAGTAACACTCTTAAATATATTTTTTAGAGTTTAGAGACCTAAGTCCTTGGATCTTGAAAATTATTTTGACAGTTACCCACTACACAACTGACCTAGGTAATGCAAAGTAATGGATGCCATTCTTCTTAGATGAGTTTATGTTGACCTAGAGAACATGGTGTTTGGCTGAGAAGTAGTATTTCTATAAAACTTTCCCCACTGATGCTTTGCTACCGTTACCTGTAATTTCATCATCTTTTCATTTCATGTAGTCTAGTGCGATGCTTTGGGGCCACGGGTATTTTCACCTGGTAGTTGTGGGAGTGTTTGTTCTTAGGGCTCTACAGTGGCTCAGGGAGACCAGCCCCACCCACTCTCTTGTTGCCTGGCACAGTCCTCCCTGGTTGTAGGGCATCTTGTTTACTTCTGCCCTTAATTCCCTGCAGGTGCGAAAGTACAAGAGCATGATCCTGGAAGACCTGGAGTCGGCTCTGGCAGAACACGCCCCCGCGCCACAGGAGGTTAATTCCGAACTGCCTCCTCTCACCATCGATGGGATTCCTGTCTCTGTGGACAAAATGACCCAGGTAAGGGGCGGGAAGTGAGGAGGAGATGCTCCAGACAAGAGGCGGGCCTCTAGTCACTTTCCCAATGTTGTCCTTGGTGATGTGGCCAGTGAGTGAGATGCGTACGTGAGCATGACAGTGAGGCACTGGCAGCCTTGGAGAAGACATGGTGCCAACAGGATCCTCCTGACTAAGGGCACGTGTGCACCCTTCTCCCTGCAAACACTGGGCTTTAGCTTGAACAGGAGACCTCAGATTTTGAGGCTCACAATCAAGGAGACAGGTTTAGTTTCTTGAGCTGGTGGGGTTTTTATTTTACGGTTTTTGAATATTAATTCTGAGCACTATCATATTATTGCCAGCAAAGCTCCCCTCCCCACAGAATAAGACTGCCAGACTTTGAAGGACACCCCAGGGTCATTTATTTTTCTCCTTCTAAGAAGGGACGCCAAAGTGCATTAGCTTGATAAATCAGCATATCTGGGTGGTTTTTGGGGTTTTTATTGTTTAGTTTTAAAAGTGTTAGCATGGTCAGGAGGAAGTACCTTGTTTCCCCTCTCGTGTCTTCATGAGTGTACTTCTAGCTTGTTGGTCTAGCGGTCAGTCTTCTTCCATGGTTTGGTCAGTATTTCACTAGTATAATACTCCTTCCTTCACTAACGTTTTCTTGACTTGGTCTCCATTGACCCCATAGCTCCCTGAACATCTGGATCTCCCTGGCTGCCACCTTTGAGCCCTTCTGCTAGCTGTTCTTCCTCTGCCCATCTGACTGGCATTGCTTTGTCCTAGGGCTTAGACTTTGTCCATCTACTCTCTATTTTCCCTCCAAGTGATTGTGTCCTGTGGGCTTCTTATCCTTGCTGTGTGCTGTTTATACCCCATCAGCATCAGTGAAATGTCCAGACCTAAGTCACCACAACCAAGCCTTTGGTTGTCCCCAGTCCCAGTATATCCCTCCCCCAGTGTTCCCCATGTCAGCTAATGGCACTAACATCCACCTCGTTGCTCAAGTCCCAGCACAGAAGTAATCTTCATTTCCCCCTTCCCCATCCATTTCATTCATTAGTAAGTTGTGTCAGTTCACCCCTGAACTGTACTCAGAATCTGATCATTCTTCTCAGTTCCCTTCCATACTCCAGCCCAAGCCTTTAGCATCTCCTCACATCAACTGTTGCAACTGACTTCCCTGCTGCCTCTTTTTCTCTGCTCTAGCCTATTCTCTTTCCATGTAAACTGTCCTAGAGATTCCTCTCTCTCTCTCTCTTTCTCTCTTTGATTTTCGAGGTAGGGTCTCACTCTAGCCCAGGCTGACCTGGAATTCACTATGTATCTCAGAGTGGCCTCAAACTCATGGCGATCCTCCTACCTCCCAAGTGCTGGGATTAAAGATGTGCCACAGCCTTTTCTTTTTCTGTACTGGTGATGGGACTTACAGCTTTAGACATGCTAGGCAAGCACCCAACCACTAGCTACAGCTACAGCCCAAAGGTGTTTAAAAAAAAAAAACTTACTTGGGGGCCTGGAGAGATGCCTCAGCAGTTAAGGCACTTGCCTGAAAAGCCTAACGATCTGGGTTCAGTTCCCCAGTACCTATGTAAAGCCAGATGCACAAAGTGGTGCTTGCCTCTGAAGTTTGTTTGCAGTGGCTAGATGCCCTGGCATGCCCATTCCCTCTCTGTCTCTCTCTGCTTGCAAATAAGTAAATTAAAAAAAAATTATTTGGAGCTGGGGAGATGGTTCAGTGGTTAAAGGTGCTTGCTTACAAAGTCTGACAGCCTGGGTTTGATTCCCCGTCACCCACATAAAGCCAGATGCACAAAGTAGAGCATTTGTCCGGAGTTGATTTGCAGTGGCAGAAGGCCTAGGTGTGCCCATTCTCTCTTTCTCAAGTAAATAAATATTTTTAAAAACTCATTTGTTTCATCTTTTAGTGGTGTCTACTGTTTCTGATGCTTTGGGGCCATGTATAATATGACCTTTTCCAACCCCACCTTTCTATCTCCTTAGTCACTGCTTCAGCCCACTGGTACTCATCCCCAGACCCCCCTCCCCCCGAGCCAATGCTGTCTCTTCTATATTCCCTTTGCCTGAAACATTTTTCTTTGGAATCTTTGTCTGGTTGGCTTTGCCTTATATCTGGTTCTTGAGACAGGCTTCATTTTCCTTTTCTGTTATTTTATCTTGAGGTGTGGTGGTGTGTGCCTTTAATCCCAGCATTCGGGACGCAGAGGTAGGAGGATCACTGTGAGTTTGAGGCTACCCTGAGACTACATAGTAGATTCCAAGTCACTCTCGGCTAGAGCAAGACCCTACCTAAATATATATATTATTTGCAAGCAGAGAGAGAGATAGAGAGAGGAGAAAGAGAGAGAGGAGAGAGAGAGAATGGGTGCCAGGGCCTCCTGTCATTGAAAACAAATTTCATGAACCACTTTGTGCCTCCGGCTTTATGTGGGTACTGGGGATTTGAACCCAGGTCACCAGGCTTTGCAAACAAGCACGTTTAACTGCTGAGCCATCTCTCCAGCCCCTTAACTTTTTTTTTTTTTTTTTGGTTGTTGTTTTATTTTTGTTTTTTATTTTTTGTTTTTCCAGGTAGGGTCTCACTGTAGCTCAGGCTGACCTGGAATTCACTGGCTGACCTGGAATTCACTGTATTATCTCAGGCTGGCCTCGAATTCATAGTGATCCTCCTACCTCTGCCTTCAGAGTGCTGGGATTAAAGGAATGCACCATCATGCCCAGCCTTACTAACTTTTATTTATTAAATTTTGTTTGTGGTCTTTTATGGGCACAGTGATGGATCCAAGATGCCACTGTTGTTAATTTTATTTTCCTCAAATACTTCTTGAGTCAAATACTCTCTATTTTAAATGATTCCAAAGTCTTTCTCTCTTTTATTATTTGTGTGTGTGTCTGTGTGTGTGTGTGTGTTACATGCATGTATATGTACATTTGTGTGCGGATGGATGGGCCAGCCCCACGTGTATGTGTGTGGAGGCCTGAGGAGGGCATCTGGTATCCTCTTATTATTCTGCTTCATAGGTCTCTCACTAAACCTAGGTGCTTTTTTTTTTTTAAGCCAGATTGGCTAACCAGTGAGCCCAGATCCTCCTGTCTCCACCACCACTCAGCACTGGGGTTACAGGACAGGGTGGTATGCCTGGCTTTTTATGTGTATGCTAGGGATTGAACTCAGTTTCTCAGGTGTGCTCGGCAAGCACTCTTACTCACTGAGCCATCTCCCTATCCCCAACCTTTCACTTTTAATAGTAGTAAAAGAAATGTTCAATTTCCACACAAGCCTGGATAACAAGGAGCATGGAAAAACAACCACTTCCATACGCTGTCAATGAGGGTGTAAACTGGCATTTTCTAGAGGGCAGGTTGGCAGTGCAGATTTACATTTAAAATGGGCGTGTCATGCTCTCTAGGTAACTAACAATGGATGGTTACTTTAGCACAGAATTGTTTACAATAAGAAAATTCGGACCTGAAGAGATAGCTCATCAGTTAAGGCACTTGCCTGCAAAGCCTAATGACCTAGGAATTTGATTCCCTAGTACCCATGTAAAACTAGATGCACAGGTGGCCCTTGCAACTGGAGTTAGTTTGCAGTAGCTAGAGGCCTTGGTGCGTCCATTCTCATTCTTTCTTTCCTCTGTCTTTCTCTGCTTGCACATAAATAAATTTTTAAAAAGTTTGGGAGTAATAGGAGTGTTCACTGTTTACATGGAAGGAGGTACAACTGAGCCCAAAGACTAGAAGTTTATATACTGTTCAGAGAAGCATTAGATACCAAGAACAGAGACTTGCCATCTGCTGAGTGGAATAGTACTTGTAAAATAGCATTTCATAAGTACTTGTTTGTTTCGAAGTGGGATTTCGCTCTAGCCCAGTCTGACCTGGAATTCACTATGTAGTCTCAGGCTATCCTTGAACTCACAGCAATCCTCCAACCTCTGTCTGCTGAGTACTGGGATTAAAGGCATGAGCCACCATGCCTGGCTTTAGCTTTAGCTTGAATTTTTGAGTTCATGTTTGTTCCCTTGTTGGTGGTTTTTTTTTGTTTGTTTGTTTGTTTGTTTTGTTTCTGTGATCTTGTCTTTTTTTTTTTCTTTTCTTTTCAGTGATGAGGACCCAGGGTCTTATGCTTGCTAGGCAAGTGCACATCCACTGACCTAAATCCCCAACCCCAAGAGTTCAAGTTTGATAATGTTTCTGCTTTGTTTTGTCCAAAAATTATTTTCTTTGTGTTAGGATGAAAATGCCAGCAACTCTTTTTCCCATCTTGTTTTTCTGCTATATAACTACCATGTGTTGGAAGGTATAGTATGAAGTTCTTTACAGAGGCATCTTATTTACTTACTCTCTAGTGTGGAGAGAGAGAGAGAGAGAGAGAGAGAGAGAGAGAGAGAGAGAGAGAGAGAGAGAGAGACTAAAGCTCCTAGTTTCTATTTAATAAAGCAGAATGCAGAATTTAGATAATATTATAGCCATAAAGAACAAAAGAAAAAAAAAAGAAAAAATTTTAAAAAAGAACAAAATGAATAACTGGATATTCTAGATTTCAAAATCTAACTCATTAGTTTCTTTTTTTTGTATCTCTGCTTGAAAATGAATAAATAAAATATTAAAAACTGCAAAAAGAGTTATACTCAATTACATCACTTTTTGTGTCTGGCTTTATGTGGGTGCTGGGGAATTGAACACCAGGTTGTCAGGCTTTGCAAGCAAGTGCTTTTAGCTTCACAGCCTAACATGTTTCTATAAGAAAGAATACAATATTAACTTAGTGTGAAAAGAATGGTCTACTAATCTGTAGTCTCAATTGCATTGTGATATATATATATATATATATATATATATATATATATTTAAATACTTTATTTATTAGCAGAGAAAGAGAGAATGGGTGTGTCTGGCCTCTAGCCACTGCAAACCAACATCAGATGCATGCACCACGTTGTGCATCTGGCTTTATGGAGTACTGGGGAATTGAACTCAGGTCCTTAGTTTTTACAGGCAAGCGCCTTATCTGCTAAGCCATCTCTCAGCCCTGTGTTGTATATTAATTAACATTCATTCTCACTTTCATTTTCATGTCTCATGAAGGTAGAAAAAAAATTATGATTCTTTGAAAACTAAGACATCTCACAAGGTTATTACCACTGACTTTTGGATAACCTCAATTTACCAATGCTTTATTGGAGAAAGTGAATTGAGGGTTTTTAATTTTCTCAGCATTACAGATGGCAGCATGCATTGGAGGTTGAAACTGAGGCATAAATAGAAAAAACAATTTATGAAGCAAGCTAATAGTAAATAAGAATGGAACTTCGGAACTCCTTGCAGCTAATCTGTTTTTTTGTTTTGTTTTGTTTTGTTTTTGGTTTTTCAGGTAGGGTCTCACTCTAGCTCAGGCTGACCTGGAATTCACTATGTAGTCTCAGGGTGGCCTTGAACTCATGGTGATCCTCCTACCTCTGCCTCCTGAGTGCTGGGATTAAAAGCGTGCACCACACACCCGGCTAATCTGTTCTTTTTAAAAAATAATTATTTTTATTTTTATTTATAAGTAAAGAGAGAGAGGAGAATGGGCATGCCAGAACCTCTAGCTGTTGCAAATAATCTCCAGATACATGTGCCACTTTGTGTATCTGGCTTTATGTGGGTACTGGGGAATCAAACTCGGGTTGTTAGGTTTTGCAGGCAAGTGCCTTAACCACTGAGTCATCTCTCCTGCCCACAGCTAATCTGTTTCTAAACATTCTGAACGTCTATTGTACTAAAACTCAAAACCATCCTTTGTGCAGGTGGAATTATAGAACAGAGTAGTGGAACTTCAGTAAGAGCTCATTGCCATGTTTTTGTAGGAAGCAGCTCTGTAGGGGGTTGTTTTGTTATGGCTTGCTTTTATCCTTTTTAGTATAATTCTTGGTTAGGTATGGTGGTAAATATCTGTAATCTCAGTACTTGGGAGATGAAGGAAGGAGGATAAGGAGTTCAAGGCTAGCTTCAGCTGCATAGCAAGTTCAAGAATAGCCTGGGCTACATGACTTTTCAAAAAACATATATGTGTACTTATACATACATATATATTAATGTACATATTTATATAAATTCCTTAATAATAAATAGGCTGTTTTACCTGTAAAACTTCCATTTTTGAAACAATATTATTTATTTGCAAGCAGAGAGAGAAAGAAAATGGGTGTCTCTTGCTGCTGCCAAAGCACTCCAGATACCTGCGCCTCTGTGCATCTGGCTTTACGTGGGCACTGGGGAATCAAACCCAGTTCTTTAGGCTTTGCAGGCAAGCACCTTACCCACTAAGCCATCTCTCCAGCTCCATACTTCCATTTTTATTGCTTTGAATATATCTTTTTTTGTCTTTATTATCCATAATTGCATACATTGTATGAGCACATCTTATGATGGTACCCCAGTTACTTCCACAGTCCCCAACCTACTGGGGACCTTCCTCATGGGTGTACTAGATCAGGGGTAGGGGGTTATAAGTAGCACAGCAAGTAACCAGGTTTCCTCCCCTCCCCCCGCTTTGTGTGTTGTTGCAGAGGGGGGCGATGTCTCTGGATATTCTCCCCAACCATGGCTCTTACATTCTTTCAGCCCCCTCTTCTACTTAGTTCCCTGAGTCATGTGGGTGAGTTTCAAGTCTGTTTTGTTGAGACCTTGAGTGTCTCTGGACTTCTGCTTTGGGTTATCTAACTTGCTGCTGTGATAAGTCTTATGCTTATCAGAACACTTTCTCATCTTCCTGTGGTTTTTTGGTGGAGTTGGATTGACCCTGGCTCTCTCCCTGCCTTCTGCTTTTCCTTCTTGTCTCCTCTGCTGGGGCTGGTCTGTCTTCCTGTTTGAGTTCTGTACTATCAGCCTCCTAAAAACCTAACCTAAGCTTTGCTTGCCCCAAAAAATTGGGGAAAGAAAAAATATATATAGCATGAAGGCAGACTGCGCCCCTTTTCTTTTTTTCCCTTCTGTGTTGTGGCTTGAGCCGGTGGTCGTGTGACCCATGCATCTGCAGGAGCTTCAGGTTGCTTGTGTGAAATCCCTACCTGCCCCTTACTTTTCCACTGGCTTAAAATTTTACTTACACCTGCTCAGTTTTCAGACTGATGGTCTGCTTTCTTTTTTTTTTTTTTTTTTTTTTTTTGAGGTAGGGTCTCGCTCTAGTCTAGGCTGACCTGGAATTCACTATGTAGTCTCAGGGTGGCCTTGAACTCACAGCAATCCTCCTACCTCTGCCTCCTGAGTGCTGGGATTAAAGGCGTGCGCCACCACGCCCAGTTTATGCTTTCTTATTAATAACTATATTTCCCGTCTGCCTGTGCTGGAGCGGCTAGCACGCTGCCATATTCCCAGAATCCTCTGAACATATCTTAATTTTGATACATTTGTGGTTAAAAAAACAGCCATAGAACTCTGTAGTATTTTTTAATAATTAAGTGAATGCTGTAGGTACCTATAAGAACAACAGAATTTAGCCTGTAATCTCACCCTCCGTAAAAATTGGTGGAGGCTGAGATAAAGCTTAGCAGGAGTCACTAGTCTGGAGTAAGACTCTGTTGCCCAGGTCAGTCTTTTACTCCTGGGATCAAGCCATCCCTTTGCCGTAGCCTCCCAGGGAGCTGGAACTACAGTTCTATAGCACTATTCCTAGCTTCTCTTTCAGAAAATGTGAGGCAAGTTCACAGATTGTTCTCTGATGCTGTAGACCAGGGTCTAGAAGGGAATGGATTTCACCTGTGTCTCTGGGAGTGTCAGTGGATCTGGAGAGGGCCCTGAGGTTCTGCCCTTCCAACAAGCTCCTAGGTGATAATGGAAGAATAAAGCATTGTTTCTTTAAGAGTCTCTAACCAGTAATTTTGACTTTGTTAGTAGAAAGTCAGTTCTGCTCTTTGCCACAATTGAGTGTAATATAATTCTCATGTTTGGGGGTCAGGGGTTGTAGATCTTGGGAGAGATATATTCCAAGAATCCAGGCAAAGCTTATATTATACAAGAGTCATCTTTGAAAAGAGCTGTCCAGTATTACTGGTTAAAGTCCACTCTTTTTCTTCTCCCTTCCCTCTGACCCCTTGAACTTGCTGTTCCCTTCTTACTCTTGCTGGGGTAATTTTGTTGCTTTAATAGTCCCTCAGAGCGATGATGCAACAGGGTAGTAACTCTTCACTGATTTCAAGAACACCTTCAGAAACATTCAGCTCAGCAGTCCTTCATTAGGAAGAAGTTACCCACAGGTTTAACTTGTGTCAAAAAACATTCAGCCCGTTTCCGGGTTAGGTATTCGAGGGTTTTATTTTGTTTTCACAAAGTATACTTCTGGTCTCCTAACCAAAGAGTAGAAAACATTATAATGAGTGAATTAAGCCAGACGTAAAAGGGAAAATAGCATGTGATCTCACTTACATGAGGTATTTCTCAAATGGGTAAAATTATAGAGGCAGAAAGTAGAGGTTACCAGGGACCGAGGGAGTAGAAATGGGGAGTTAATGTTTAAATGGATAGTTTCTGTTAAGGATAATTTTTAAAATAGTGGTGAAAGTTCTACAACTTTTGTAATGCAAATGTATTTAATGTCATATCAAAATAGTAAAATTTATGTTATGTGATTTTACCACATTTAAAAGATTTTTTTAGGCCAGGTATGGTGGCATCCACCTTTAATCTAGCACTTGAAAGGCAGAGGTAAGAGGATTACATGAGTTCGAGGCTACCCTGAGACTGACTACATACATAGTGAATCAGGTTAGCCTGGGCTAGAGAGAGGCCCTACCTCAAAAAACCTTTAAAAAAAAAGGAAGAAGTATTTGAGTTTAGCTCAAAGTTGGCTGCACACTAAGTCATCTGGAAAATTTAAAATAGTGCTTGGACCACACTCCAATCAGTTTGAATCTTTGGACTTGAGATTTAGGCTACTGCCCTGGTAAGGTTCTCCAGGTTCCAAGGGTTCTGTTGTAACAGATCCAAATTGCCTGTCCATATTATTGTGCCAGAAACTATATAGAAAGCAGGCTTTTCAGAGTATGTGTGCATATGATGCCACAACGTGTTTTATAAAACATTACGTAGGCTGGGTGAGGCTAAACAGTAACATATAGGAGACTAGTGATGCCTGGGCACAGCCATGAGGGCCTGAGGGGAGTCCAAGACTACGTGAGTTCAAATCTCCGGAACCCTCCTTAAATAGCTGGGCATGGCCACATGCACCTGTAACTCCAGATCCTTAGGATATGAGTTCTAGGCCAGCTAAAGATACAGAGGGATTTCTAGGTCAGCCTGGGCTACAGTGAGACCCTGCCTTAAAAAACAAGGGACTGGCTCAGCAATTAACGGCACTTGCTCGAAAGGCCCGTCAACTTGGATTCAATTCCTCAGTATGAACACATAGCCAGATGCACTAAATGGGGCATGTGTCTGGAATTTGTAGTGGCAGGAGGCCCCTGGTGCACCTGTGTATTCTCTCACTCTCTCTCTCATAAAAATATTAAATGTTTTATTTATTTGCAAGGGGAGAGAGAGAAAAGAGAGAATAGATGTGCCAGAGCCTGTAGCCATTGCAAATGAACTCCAGAAACATGCATTACTTTGTGCATCTGGCTTTATATGGATACTGGGGAATCAAGTCTGGTACGTTAAGCATTGCAGACAAGCCCCTTAACCACTGAGCAATCTCTCCAGCCAATTTAAAAAAAAAAAATCGGCTGTGGTTGTATATGCCTTTAATTCCAGCACTTAGGAGGCAGAGGTAAAAGTTCAAGGCCAGCCTGAGACTAGAGTGTCAGCCTGGGCTAGAGTGAGACCCTACCTTGAAAAACCAAAAATAACAAAATAAGAAAGGAGATGAGGTCTTTTGTAGTCCAAGCTGACCTTGAATTTGCTGTTTAGCTAAGGATTGCCTCAAATTTCTGATCCTCTACCACCCAAATGCTGGAATTACAGGTGTGTGCTGCTACTCATAGTTTTATTTCTACATAATCTTTACTTTTTATTGCCACTGACAGGAATTTGATTCTTTTCTTGATAGTAAGTACCCTGGAAGGAATAGTGTTTTCTACTGTGTTTGGTTTTAAAGTAAGCTTACTGGCCAAGATAGGCACTGGAAGCATACATACAGCCTTAAGTCAGAAAGAAAACGGCCAGGCAGGCTTATTCCAGCCCAATTAAAGGCCAGGCTGAGAAGAAAGGCTTTTACCTGTGCTTATCCTGCTGATTATCTCCCTGTGGACTAGAGACAAACCTTCCTTAACAAACACAGTGAGAAGCTTTGGTTTCCAAAACTCTCCAGGACCAGTAATTAATTGGTAATGAGGATATAGAGCTGAATTCTGGAAAGGAATCATTAACTCTTTCTATACTGGACAACTGATTTATCCCCTTGTAGTCTCTCTAAGACAGGCATGGTCATGTACACCTGTCATCCAGCACTCAGGAGGGTGAGTCAGGAGGATCTCAAGTTCAAGGCCAGCATGTGCTATATATAGCAAGCCAATGACTTTAAAAAGTGAAGAAAAAAATAGCCTCTAGAATCTTAGCAGTATTTATTTGAGATAGTTTAAGATTGTCTGGGACTGGAGAGATGGTTCAGTGGTTAAGGCACTTGTCTGCAAAGCCTAACAACTTGGGTTCAATTCCCCAATACCCACCAGATGCACAAAGTGGCACTTGCATCTGGAGTTTGTTTGCAGTGGCAGGAGGCCCTAGCACACTCATTCTCTCTCTCTCTCTCTCTCTCTCTCTCCTCTCTCTCTCTCTCTCTCTCCCCCTCTCTCTCCTCTCTCCCTCTCCCCCTCTCTCTCCTCTCTCCCTCTCCCTTCTTCCCTCCCTCCCTCTCTGCTTTCAAATAAATAAAAATATTTTTATTTATTATTTTTTAAATTTTTTATTTTTTTGGTTTTTCGAGGTAGGGTCTCACTCTAGCCCAGGCTGACCTGGAATTCACTATGTAGTCTCAGGGTGGCCTTGAACTCAATCCTCCTACCTCTGCCTCCCTAGTGCTGGGATTAAAGGCGTGCGCCACCACGCCCGGCTTGCCTGGCTATTTTTAATTTATTTGAGAGAGAGAAAAAGGAGAGAGAGTGTGCGCATGTGAGCGAGCACACCAGGGCCTCCAGCAAATGAACTCCAGACACATGAGCCACCTTGTGTATCTGGCTTTATGTGGTTACTGGGAGTTGAACTCAGGTCCTTCTGCTTTGCAGGCAAACACCTTAACCACTAATCCATCTCTCCAGCCCCCATTTTTTTGGATTTTCAAGATAGGGTCTCACTCTAGCCCAGGCTGACCTGGAATTCACTATGTAGTCTCAGGGTGGCCTTGAACTCATGGTGATCCTCCTACCTCTGTTTTATTTTTTAAGTAGTCTGGTAGGGGCTGGGGAGATTGCTTAGTCAGTAAAGTACTTTTCAGCAAAAGCATGAGGGCTTGAGTGTGGATCCTCAGTACCCATGTGTAAGCAGGTACCTTTAATCACTAAGCCATCTTCCCAGCCCTATTGTACTTACCAGCACCATGTAAATGACAGTGTGTACCTATAATCCCAGCTCTGGGGAGGTGGGGGCAGGTGGATCCCTTGTCAACCTGGCTAGCTAGACTGGCTGAATCGTGAGCTCTAGATTCAGAAACTGTCTCGGAAAAAATAAGGTGGAGAGCTATTGAGGAAGACATCTGACATCAGCCTCTGGCTTCTACATGCATGTGCACACATCACACACACCAGAAAATTACAAGAAAGAAATGTTTTGTGGGCAGAGTCTCAGGTTGGCACCTTATGGCAATTCTCCTACCTCAGCCTTAAATTAAAGGCATGAACCACCATACCTGGCTAAAAATTGTTTTTGGATCACACATCCTTGAACTACATCTTTTTGGCAAATGGTTTGGCCTTGGACTAGAAAGAAGCATAATGGCTGGGCTAGGATTAAAGCTGTGACTGGATAAGTCTTAGTAGTTCTATATAATTATTTGTTTAGATTTGTAGGTCTGGAGGGTTGGTTATTCCTTAAAAGTAAAGGTTTTATTCTTCATAAAATCAGAATAACTAGTTGCCAAATAACTATGGTGCACCTATGAGGGACTTGAATGATCCCCGTGAAACCTTACATAAATGAGCACTAGATTTTATGGCCAAAGTTTTGACTGCTGTGGGAGTTTCTGAGAAAAACATGGCTCATGATAGAAATTAAGAAAGAATTGCTGTTAATTCAGTGCAACTATGTAGATGCCATCATTAATCTCCTCAAATTGACCCTGTGTGTGTGTGCGCCATATCATTACTGTTTTGCAAATGAGAAAATTGAGATTGGGAGAGATTTGCCAACTCTGAACTCATGTTCATGTTAATAGAACTGACTCAAGAACAGTAGTCATTATATATTTCACGAGGAATATAGGACCTGCTGGGTATTAAAACATGAAGGCAGGTAAGCTGGGTATGATAACATTTGTGAAGCAGAGGCAGGTTTATGAGCTAGTGAGCTAGTGACAAGCCTAAACCATGTCTCTAAATGAATGAATGAATGAATGAATAAAAGAAGAGGAGAGAGAGGAGAAGAGAATCGGACAACATACACACAATGACAGAGAGCAAGTGTTGGAGAAGTAGCGTGAGAGATAGCCCAGGAAGGAAACAACCCAAAAGGCAGAACAGCAGGAATGAGCGGAGTAGTTCAAAAGACTATGCTGAGTGTGCTAAGGCCACACTGGTGGGTCTGCAAAGCTGGACAAAAGCATCTAGTTTAGTTGTTACTAGTTAAAGGCCATCTAAAATTTTCTCTTAGCATAAGATTTATGTAGCATTAAGGAAAACCTGCCTGGCGAGGATATGTGAAATGAGAGGTAGGAGAACTTGGAGTTGCCCCCCCCCCCCGAAGAGCTATTTTAATTTTCTATTAAATATTCTTCCAAAAGTAGTATTTCTAAAGCTGAGTGTGGTGGTGCACATCTTTAATCCCAGCACTCAGGAGGCAGAGGTAGGAGGATCGCCATGAGTTTGAGGCCACCCTGAGACTACATAGTGAATTCCAGGTCAGCCTGGGCTAGAGTGAGACCCTCAAAACAAACAAACAAACAAAAAACCCCAAAAGTATTATTTCTATCTTATATCTAAGTTACAAGAAATAATATTAGAATTAGAAAAGCTAGATAGATGAAGATAGCTAAACATATGAAAAAGTAAAATTATAATAAAAGATTGAATTTATAAACTTACTAATATATTATAATCATATGATATAAAAGCAAACTTTATTCAGTTGTTTTTAGCAACAGCATCTTATGACTCTAATACCCTGATTTTCAAGAAGGAAACCCATTTAAAAAATACTTCTTCAAAAATAGGTTTGCTTCAGCTATTTAATTTCCCCCCAAGCTCTGACCATAATTTTCTTATTTGGGAAGAAAAATATCACTTCTGGGCTGAAGAGATGGCTTAGCGGCTAAGGTGTTTGCCTGCAATGCAGAAGGACCAGAGTTCGATTCCCCAGTGCCCATATACAGCCAGATGCACAAGAGGGCGCATGTGTCTGGAGTTCATATGGAGCCCATATTCTCTGTCTGCGCCTCTCTCTCTCTCTCTCTCTCTCTCTCTCTCTCTCTCTCTCTCTCTCTCTCTCTCTCAAATAAATAAAATAATTTTTTTTAAAAAAGAAAAATATCACTTCTGATGGCATGAAATGCAAAATTCAAAAAAAATTCAAAAAATTTCTCAACACAGAATTATAAGAACTATTAATAAGAAATTGATGAGTGTAATTAAGTGCTCAACACTCATTCCTAGTCAGCTACTAATACTTTTCTTCCCTAGTTCTAAGGAAAGCTCTGAGGTGGGAACTTGGAGGGTGTTTTGTTTTGTTTTGTTTGTAAGGCCAGCCTGCATGATACTCTAACCTTGGACTAGGAAGTGGGGTTGAAAGTAGGACCAGAGACATTTCAGACAAGAAAGAATTGGGCTTGGTGAGAGGCTAGGTGGGGGTTAAAGACTAGAGGTTAAATAAACAAAAGTTTGGCTGGAAAGATGGCTCAACAGTTAAAGGTACTCGTTGGCAAAGCCTGATGGCCTGTGTTCAATCCCTTAGTACCCACATAAAGCCAGATGCACAAAAGTGGCACATGCATCTGGAGTCCATTTGGAGTTTTAAGTGGCTGAGAGAAGGCGGTGACAGTCTATTGGCAAAGACAAAGTCCAGAAGATAGTGTGTGGTTGGAGGAAGTAGAGATTTAAGTGAGGGGCCCCATCCCATGTCCTCATGTGAAGTCATCAGTTAGTTACTGGCACTCAGTGTAAGAGAGCCAAAGCAAGACTAAGCAAAAAGAGGTCCAGGGGCAGGTGCCGGAGTGACCAAGAAGTGCAGAACACGGAGAGCTCTAGCTACAAGTAGGGCAGAGGAGCAGAAGCAGAGCGATCAACTCGAGGACCCCCAATGCCATCTTTCTGAACAATTTAGTATCTTGTTAATTTTGAGGCAGCCTACTCTTCCATTTTCTTCAGACTGTCCTAGCTATGGATATAAAGAACTCTCAGCAGGCCTGGTGACACATAACTTCAATCCCAACAGATGTAGCATCGCTGTGAGTTCAAAGATAGTCTGGGACTACAGAGTGAGTTCCAGGTCAGCCTGAGCAGAGTGAGACCCTGCCTCCAAAAAAAAAAAAAACAACCCAAGAGAAAAACAGAAGAAATAAAAAACCTCTTTTTAGAAGCTATTAATGGAATTAAAAAGGAACCTTTAGAGTCTATAGTATCAGTTTATTTCATTTTTGCAGATGAGGAAGTTGCTGTTTATATAAGGAAACAAAGTTGGTGTGACGATTAAGCTCTTTTCTACTCTATATATCTAAGACAGTCCTCAGAAATCAGGATGAAGTAAAAAATGACTTTGAACTGCACTTTCTTAAAATAACTGAAGGAATGACCTCATGAGACAGCTGATAGCATGGGTTTGCAAATGAATACATTCTCTTAGCCTGCTGCTTGATGCCACAGAGCCAAATATATATGGAGTATATTATATCATATCCTGTCAGCAGGAGACTGTCTGGGGTTGGGGCACTTAGGAAGAGAGGGGCAGTGGCATGGTTGGCACAAGAATTAACAGAGTACATACTGTCAGCCAAACATGTCCTTATTACATAAACATTACCAATTTGGGCTCATGGTTCCCAAGTATATAACAATTTATATTGTCTTCTTGTATAAAAAGATTGTTTATCATTAAGAATTATTTAGAGGGGGAGAATGGGAGTGGGGAAAGGAATTACCATGTTTTTAAAAAATATTTATTCATTTTCAAGCAGAGGCGCAGAGAGAGAGAGAGAGAGAGAGAGAGAGAGAGAGCGCACCAGGGCCACCACCTTGTGGGTCTGGCTTATGTGGGTACTGGGGAATTGAGTCTGGGGCCTTAAGCACTAGAGGCAAGTGTCTTAACCGCTGAGCCATCTCTCCAGCCCCTATCATGGTTTATTGTCTGTAATTATGGAAGCTATCAATAAGTTTAAAGAAAAAGAATTAGGAGAATGCCTGATAATTAGCTGGAGCTTCAACATTAAAGTGATGTCATACTCAATTCTCCTTAATTAATACTTTAATTCAATTCACACACACACACACTTTAGAAAGGTTATTTGTGCTGGGCATGGTGGTGTACACCTTTAATCCCAGCAGTAGGGAGGCAAAGGTAAGAGGAATTCCAGGTCAGCCTGGGTTAGATTGAGACCCTACCTCAGGGGGGAAAAATTTATTTGTATTTAGTTACACATGCATGGGTGTGGGGGCAGGGCAAACAAGCTCCAGGTGCATGGGCCATCGTGTCTGGCTTTACATGACTACTGGGGAATCAAGCCCAGACAAGTACCTTTGACCACCGAGACATCTCCCCAACCTCTCCCTCTCCTTGTTACTTTTTAGTTACAGCTGGAGCTAGGTTCTTGAGTGTGGTTCCTTGCTTATAGTGCCTCTCTCCTCAGGTGCATGTCACAGAGGCATTGTAGGTGTGTCCTTGGTGACATGGGAGCCATCTATGCAGGGTTGTAGGCCACCAGGTTCAAAAGGGAGAAGTACATCTGAGAGGAGTTGGAAGATTATAACTGGATGAACTGCGTGGAAAGAAGTATGGCACTTGACTATGCTTTTTAAACTGAATGAAGTCTAGAATATATTTAAAATCACACACACAAGATTCACTGGGCATTATACTTGAGAGCAGTGGCTCTGCTTTCTGGAAGAGTTTTGGGGATTATTTTTGCCTTTTATTAACTGCAAAACTGATTGATTTTCACATACATTTTATAGTTCCTCACCTTCTTGAATTTCTGTAATATTATTTCATTTGATTTCTGGGGTTTTCCCATTGCAGCTCTCTCATCTCCACATAATGATGGGTTGTCCTGCTGCTTACTTCTTAGTCTTCTCTTACCTGCTGACCGGCACCTCCAGCACAGTTTTGAAAGCACCTTACTGTGGATACTTTAAATGCACAGAAACTACAGAAGGGACACAAGCCGGAGCCAGCTGAATCTCAGGAGGCAGAAATCAAATACATATTGTTGCCCCTTTAGAAACAAGTCCACAAAATTTAGCTTTTAAGGTTTTTGTTTTGTTTTTAAACCAATAGCTGTATCTCAGTGGTCCACAGAGCCCTAGTAACTCGGGAAGCAGTGGGTATAGTGGTCACATTGGAAGTTTGGGGCACTTAGAGGAAGGCTTCCTGTTTCATACTTGGTTTGTTGGCTAGGGAGCATAAGCACATCCGGGTATCACTTGGGAGGACTGAGAACACACTCTTCTCTTCCAGGCCCAGCTCAGGGCATTTATCCCAGAGATGCTCAAGTACTCCACAGGTAGGGGAAAGCCAGGCTGGGGGAAGGAGAGCTGCAAGCCCATTTGGTGGCCTGAAGACATCCCATGGGCAAATGTCCGCAGCGACGTTCGAACAGAAGAGCAAAAGCAGAGGGTAAGTGTTCCTCTGACCTGAGATATCTGTTGTTTGGCAGTTCTGAATGTATTGCCTCAATTTCTGTCATTTCTTCTTATGATAAAAAATCTAAGAATGCTTATATAATATTCGGATCTGTCCTTACAAAGAAGTTTGAAGTTTTCTGATGTACAGCATTTTCCCATTCATTTCTATGTTGATGTAAAGAGAAAGATCTGGAAGGTACTATGAATTTACATTGTCTTCATAGTTGCCTTTGTAACATCTTTAATTTTATGAGGTACTTGGAAAAAACAGATACTTGATGTAAAAGTATTAATCATTTGAAGACTTAGAAATGCCCTTTTTTCTGATTTGTAAGAATCACTGTTGAGCTGGGCATGGTGGCACATACCTGTAAACCCTGCAACTTGGGAGACTGAGGCTTCAGGAAAAGCTCAAGTTTGAGGCCAGCTTAAGCTGTATTGTAAGAATCTGTCAAAGAAAACATTAAAAAATCATTATTTAAAACTAAACATGCTAATACAGAATTAGAAAGCTAGGAAGTCTGCCAGGTGAGTGTGCTTATGATAGAATTTGAGAAGAAAGACTAAACTACATAAGATCCCTTACTTTTTTTTACAGTTTTTATTTTGTTTGGAAATTTACTGAGAGTTGTAGTAGACTATTCTTGGCCAGGGTAATAATCTTTTGTAAGAAACTTGAGAGTTTGGCTTCAGGTTGGAATAGAATATAAAACTCAAAACCTAAATCAGTCTTGGATTAGGAAAGAAGATCGGGGTGGGGGGGGGTTGGTACTTGGTTCTCAGTTTATTTGTGCCAGGATCAGTCTGTGGGAAGAAGCTCCAAGAGAGTTTACTATCTTCAGAGCTTGATAAATAAGCGTAGTGTGGCTAATACCAAAGTTCTTTGTGGCTTAATGTCTGTCTTTCCTGGACTTTTGATAACAGGTTTCATGGACCCAGGCACTACGAACCATAGTTAAAAACTGTTATAAGCAACATGGGCGGGAGGATCTTTTGTATGCTTTTGAAGATCAGCAAACACAAACACAAGCTACCACCACACACAGTATAGCCCATCTTGTCCCGTCTCAGACCGTAGTGCAGACCTTTAGCAATCCTGACGGCACCGTCTCGCTCATCCAGGTGAGTAAGTCTACTGGCTACCAGGAGATGGGTGGGGCCTTGGACTGGAGAACGTGTTCCTGTGCAGATTCTTGTCTGAGCCTTATGAATCCACTCAGTCTCCCTACCTAAAATGGACTTCTGAACATCATTTTCTTTGTTCATTTTTTTATTTTATCTTATTGTGGCACTGGGAACAGAATCCAGGGACTCACCCTTACTAGGAAAGCACTCTGTCTACCATGCAGCCATATCCCAGCCTTTAAGATATACTTTATATTGTTTGCATTTTTCTCAATTCAGAACTGTGAGTAGCTTTCCTGGACATTTCCAAACAAAGCACTTGAAAATTGCTTCCTGGGAAGGGAGGGAGGGAAAAGAGAGTTGCTTGCTTCTTGGGCTGTAAATGTAGCTCAGTGATAGAGTGCTTGCCTATCATGCACAAATTAGAGGGGGAGGGAGGGAGGAAAAGTTGCTTGCTTCTTAGGCTGAAGATATAGCTCAGTGGTAGCATGCACAAGGCCCTGAGTTTGCTTCGTACACTTGGGGTGGGGAATGCCTTTTTCACTACTTAATGCCATTGGCCATGGTTAGGGTGAGAGATGAATGTTGGTTGACTGACACTAAGCACTGAGAGAGAAGTGTTGAAGTAAAATTGTGAAACTCATGCTCATCTCTGAGAGATTATTTTAGTTACTCCCTTTATATCACAAGGCCTATTAACCATTATCTGTGCTGGATTTGGAGTTCATTGAGAAAGGGTAAGGTGGAAGGGTCTACCTACTGACACTTGCACTTCCTGTGTGTTTATTTAGGTTGGTACAGGGGCCACAGTAGCCACATTGGCTGATGCTTCAGAACTGCCGACCACAGTCACTGTTGCCCAAGTGAATTACTCTGCTGTGGCTGATGGGGAGGTAAGCAAGAGGGTTTTGTCTGTATCTCTTTAATACGTGGAGGGAGAAGTGAGGGTCCAGAAGTTCAAGTACTTTCCATCTGGTAGTAGTGTATTATTTGAATCCTTTTATTAATATCCTACCATGACAATATGAGCACTGTGTATGTGAGTGTGCATGAATCGCTGACATCCAAACCAAGCTGTTAGGAGCTTTCAGTTTTACAATAAAGCATTTTGAGTAATACACAATAAAAGGGGTTATTCTTTTAATACCTTCATAAAAAAGACCACTTGGGGGCTTGTCAAGCTGAAGGCAATAATATTGAGTAGCTACATGGAAAAAAATTCCTCCAGTCTGTGCTAGGGGAATAGATACAGATGGATCCCTGGGGCTTGGTGGCCAGCTAGTATAACCTAATCATTGAGCTCCAGGCCAAAGAGAAACCTGATTTTTTTTTTAAAGATGGACAGGATTCCTGAGCAATGGGACTCAAAGTTGTCTTCTGGCCTCCATGTATATGTGCATGTGCGAACACACATACACTAAATATAAATAACTAAGCCAGGTGTGATGGCAAATGCCTTTAGTTCCCGCACTTGAGAGGCAGAAATAGGAGGATCACCATGAGTTAGAGGCCAGCCTGAGACTACATAGTAAATTCCAGGTCAGCCTGAGCTAGAGTGAGACCCTACCTCAAAAAACAACAAAATAATAATAAATCTGAAACAAAAATGAATATATAATTCTGCTGGGAGAGAAAAAACACCATAGATATTAGCAACCTGAGGTTAAAGCAGAAGCACCATTGAAATTGTACAGCACATTTTGGTATGAGTATCATTCAGCTGAAGTATGAATGGGCTCAGTAACAATACAAATAAAGGAGTACATTCGCCATCCATATTTTAGCAAGTGTTTTTGGTGTCCTTTGCCATGCTGCATAGATATTCTACATGCAGGGCTGGGCATGGTGGCACATACCTTTAATCCCAGAACTTGGGAGGCAAAGAGAGGAGGATCATGAATTACAGAGTGAGTTCCAGGTCAGCCTGGGCTAGAGTGAGACCCTACCTTGAAAAAACAAAAAGCAAAAACAAAAAAGATACTCTAGATGCAGGACAATGACAACTGCCCTTGCCCATAAGGGAGCACCCAGGCAGTGATGAAAACTCGTGGAGAATAGTACATGAGCTAAGGGTCTAGCAGCAGCAAGCCCACCTTGCTGTGGAAGATGGAGGGAGGAGAAGCCCCAACCATGGACATAGTACAAAGGAATTATTCTTGAGAACATTCCGAGTTGAGTAACCCCTGAGCTCATACTGAAGTGTAAATAGCAAAGCAAAGAACGTAGGGTTAAGAGTGTATTCCTGTTGAAGGCAGCATTGAGGTTTGAAAGCATGGAATGGGCTCACTGTTGCGGTCAGCTTCTTAGTTGCTGCACAGAAAGAACCCAAACAAAAGTGGCTTGTGTAGGAATGGGTTTATTAGGCTTACGGACTCGAGGGGAGACTCCATCCTGGCAGGGAAAATGATGGCATGAGCAGAGGGGTGGACATCACCTCTGCTACAGCACTGGAAACAGTGGCAGGAAGGTGTGCCAAACACTGGCAAGGGGAAGCTGGTTTATAATCCCCATAAGCCCGCCCCCAATAACACAGCTCCATCGAGGTTGTAAAATCCAAACTGCCATCAGCTGAGGATCGATTACTCAGAACACATTCATTTGTTTGTGGGGGACACCTGGATCAAACCCTGACACTTGCTCTAGCTAGGTGAGAGAGGCCACTTGTTAGAAGGCCTTCAGCCTATGAGTCTCCCTCAGGAATGCCTAGAAGCTAGTGGGGCATTCTCTGAATACCTTTGTCTTGGGACATGGTAATATATAGGTAGATAGCTGCATACTGGCTCCCAACAGACATGAAGAACAACATGAGCTCAAGCAACAGGAGCCAAAGCATGCCCGAAGTATCCAGTGGAAAGTCTTGCTTTCTGTCTCCCACCCAACCCCAAGAAAGTCATGTCTCATTTCACCTTTCTTTTCTCTTCTCTCCTTCCTCCCTTCTTCCTTTTTCTTTGTTTTCTTTTATTCTTTATTTTACATACATTATCGGTCATGCTATTTTATGAATGTGTGTTTCTTTAGCTAAAACCATAGTAATTTATTATGTGTTGCTTTCTGACTGGCTTATACTTTCTGCCTCAGGTGGAACAAAATTGGGCCACGTTACAGGGAGGTGAAATGACCATCCAGACGACGCAAGCATCAGAGGCCACCCAGGCAGTGGCATCGTTGGCAGAGGCCGCAGTGGCAGCTTCTCAGGAGATGCAACAGGGAGCTACTGTCACCATGGCACTCAACAGGTGGAGGCAGGGGTGGGGGTGGGGAACGAATGAGGATCCCTTAGCTGTCCTTAAAGAGAAATGCTGTTCCTCTTTGTAACAGTTGACAATAGGAAATAACACCCTTGAGCCCATAAGACCAGTACTGTATGTTGTTTGTGTTATTTATTTTGCCGTGTTTGGGGACGAACCCAGGGTCATGTGCGTGTTAGGCAAGCGCACTGTCACTGAGCTACTGTAGGTAGGTTTATAATCAGCCCTTACCAAGAAAAATTGAACCTTTTCTTTCTGGGAATGTTTAGGAAAGATGCTATAGAATGGGGATACTCCAGTAAGGGGTAGTTTCCACATATGAACTCTATGCTTCCTGCTAGAATCTTTTATCAATTCTTTAGATTTATGTAATACCTGTTGTTTTGCAGGAGGGTGGGTGTTGGAGTAGGGTCTCAATCCAGCCCAGGCTCACCTGCAATTTACTCTGTAGCCCCAGTTGGCCTCGAGTTCACGGTGAGCCACCACATCCGGCCTCTATAGATTGTTGACAGGAAAACTAGAAGAAATGATATCATCTTCATGTCATTCTTCATTTGTGACACAATTTTATTTTCAACAGATCCAGACATTTTAATTAACCATTAAAAGTGGGGCCCTGTGTCTGAAGCCCAGCTCTGTCACTTATTAGCTGGTTGACTTCTTGGTGCCCTGGCTTTCCTCTTCTGTCAAATGGGGGTAATAATTGTACCTGTATTGTGGGAGTATTATGAGAACTAAAGAAGTTACTGTAGGTGAGATCCTGGCATGTGATAAGGGCAGTAGTCAGTCTCAAAGTCATGGGCCTATCATGTGCCAGCACTCTGCCAGGTAAGATTGTAGATCAGGAAGAGTGTCCCAGCACGTGATCTCAGCTCTCAAAGAAATCGTGCTGTTATTGGAGAGCCTGATTGATGAAACACCTAGCAAGCAGTGTTAGAATGTACTTCACTATTAAGTTGTGTAGCACAAACTATGAACTTTGTGGAAATTTAGAGGGAGAGACACCTTCCCCATATGTCAACATAGGCTAGCATTCTCATGGGTGAGGCCTTTGCTTAAAAAAAAAAAAGTTGAAATCACTGGGGACAGATGGAGATCCTTGATGAGTTTCTATACAAACAGTGTACTCTATGAGGCTGTACAGTGTGGTGATTGTGTAGATTCTAAGCTCACATGCATCCCAATTTGAATCACTGTTTTTTATTATTATAAAGATAATGTTCTTCACACAGACCCAAAAAAATTCAAGGAGATGATGTATAGAGAGCACTCATCAGTGGTTAAGGTGCTCGCCTGCAAAGCTTAAAGACCCAGGTTCAATTCCCCTGTACCCACATAAAGACCAAGGTACAAGGTGGCTCATGTACCTAGAGTTGCTTTTGAAATAGCTAGAGGCCCTGGTGTACCCATTCTCTCTCTCTGCCCTTCTCTCTCATATATAAATATATAAAAAGAAAAAAAAAATGAAAATGCTCATCAGGGTCCAATTCATGTGTAGCACTTCAGGAATTATTTTATTTATTTTTCTTCTTCTTCTTCCTCCTCTTCCTCTTCTTCTTCCCTGCCCCCCCAACAGTGGATAAGCTATCATTCTATAGCCCTGTACCCCCCATGGATAAGCTGTCACTCTCTAGCCCAGCCCTCTACCACCAACACCACACACACACACACACACACACACACACACACACACCCGCCCGCCATGGTGGATGTCACTCTATATCCCTGCCCTTTCCCCCATGGATAAGCAGTCACTCTGTAGCCCTAGCAATTTTGGACCTCACACCCACAGTGACAGTGATCCTCCTACCTCAGCCTCTCCAGTGTTAGAAATATAGGCATGGGCGACCATACCGAGCTCATTTAAATTATATTTCAAGAGGCTAGGGGTCTGGCTCAATAGTAGAGCACTTACTTGTCTAGTGTATGTGAGGCTCTGCGTTCAGTTCCCAACACTGCAAAAAGAATTGAAAACAAATATTTCAAGACTTGTCTATTCAGAGTTAGTAACTGAAAAGTAATTATAAAACTATGTAGGAAGAGGCAATCCAAAAACCTAGCTGTGCCTTGTTAAAGGCTTAAAAAAATAGAGTAATGAGAATAATTTTGAAGAAAGTAAATGGCAGACTTAATGATTGGTCAGGAATAAAAGACTGAAACACACATTGTACGCATGCACCTTTTTCTCCTAGGACTGAAATTTTTTCCTCAGTGCATTGAGCTGCATCGCTTTTCAGTAACATGAAAGTCTTACTTGGTTCTTTACACATTGGCTCTCTCTTCTTTGAGAGAGCACATCCAGGTAAATAATCTCGAAAGACATAGAATGAGCACTTCCATCACTTTTAGTCTAGTAAACCCTGGCTGTGATGTAGGGCCTAACAAGTCACCATTAAAGACCAATAAAACCTAGGCCTTCTAAGCAGCACTTGAATATTTTAAGTAAAGTGATTGTGTCCTGGGAAACCTGCAGAGTGGAAAGTCTGAGGCAGCTCTGGCTCCCTTTGCTATGAGAATCAGCCTTATTTCTGGAGGCAGTGAGGTGATGGTGTCCCCTGAGGGCTTGTTAGCAAACCCTATGCAGCTGAGGTGGCTGCAGTGTTTACTCCAAAGGAAGGATAATGTGGTTCACTGTGGAATGGAGGAGGACTGAGATGTTGAAATGTGTTTGCAATCAGATAGCCCAATGCCCCAATGAATCTTGGGTGATAATGTGTTGCAGCTTCTGCCAGAGGTGAACAAGCCAAGCTCAGCAGCAAAGTCTAGACTCTAGCAGGCTGTATAACCCATGGGCAAATTAGGGTTGGTTTAAGACAACCCCTGACTTACTGAGTGCTTCTCTATAGATGAGTCCTCTATTCCCATAGAATTCATTGTTGGAAGTACTCTTGGTGAAAACTACAGGGAGAAATCTGGTCTCTGTTCCTATGGTAACAAAGTGATTTCATAATCTGCCTTCTTCTAGTCTGTGTCTGTTCGGGTGCAGGTGGAAAAGCATGGTTCCCAAAGAGCCACCTGCACCTGTGCTGCCCTGTAAACAGCAGATGTGAGCCCAGCACTGGAAGGGAGACAAGCTGTGGGTAAAGGCAGGTGGGGAACAAGACAGCAGAGGCCTCTTCATCCCTGGCAGGGAGGGAGATCAGCACAGATGCATGACAGACCTGTTTTTCAGCTATGCTGCTAACATTGTGTGCAGCAAGTCAGAACAGGGGCCTGGGTTCCACAGCCTTAGCCCACTCTGGCCTCGTAGCAACCCCAAGGGGCTGTGGAAAAGTTGACATAAAAATATTTTCATTTCAAATTTCAAATTAATAAATCATCAGCATTTTTAGGAAAGAGGTGGGAGTGAATTGAGGTGAACAAAGAACAGAACACAGATAAAAGAAAAAAAAAATCAGCTCTTCAATCCCAACTGCCAGAGTTGAAAGGGACTGTTCACTGTACCATCTTTACTTGCTGCATGAGGTGGTGGGTGAGTGAAGTTCCACGTCTTTGGGCAGACTATTATAGACTTAGAATCCCTCTAAAATAGCTCCTTTACAAAGACAGTTCTCAAGTAGATCTATGTAAAGATACATAATATGGGTTTGTTGACAGTTTATATTTACCTTAGAAGAAATTTAGATTACTCTGTGCTGTCGATGCTGAGAGAGTATTACTGTGTCTGCAGTTCTATGACCCATCGTTGTGAGGACACAGGCATTTAAATCACTTTTTACCAAAGAATTTAGAATGGACAACTGCTTTAAAAAGAAGTGAAGTAAGCCGGGCATGCTGGCACGCCTTTAATCTCAGCACTCCGGAGGCAGAGGTAGGAGGATCACTGTGAGTTCAAGGCCACCCTGAGACTACAGAGTGAATTCCAGGTCAGCCTGGACTAGGGTGAGACCCTACCTCAAAAAACCAAAAAAGGAAAAAAAAGAAGTGAAGTGAAGTGAAACCTCGTGTGGTGGTGCACACCTGTAATCCCAGCACCCTGGAGGCAGAGGCAGGAGGATTGCTGGAAGATTAGAGGGCAACCTGGTCTATGTAGTGAGTTCCAAGCCAGCCAGGGCTACACAGTGAGATCCTGTCTCAAAAAGAAAAATGAGAGCCTGTACCACCATGCCTTTAATCCCAGGACTCTGGAGGCAGAGGTAAGAGGAACACCATGAGTTCAAGGCCACCCTGAAACTACATACTGAATTCTAGGTCAGCCTCAAATAGAGCAAGATCCTACCTAAAAAAAAAACAGGGCTAGAGAGATGGCTTAGCTATTAAGGTGTTTGCATACGAAACAGAAGGACCTGAGCTCTATTCCCCAGTGCCCACATAAGCCAAACGCACAAAGTGGCGAATGTGTCTGGAGTTTGTTTGCACTGGCTGGAGGCCCTAGTGTGCCCATTTTCTCTCTTTCTCATTCTCTCTCTCTCTCTCTCTCTCTCTCTCTCTCTCTCTCTCAAATAAAAAAGTGAACCATATTTTAAAATAAAAGTTAACTATTAATTTATTTGCAATCAGAGAGAGACAGAGAATGGGTATCATAGGTACCTCTAGCTACTGCAAGCGAACTCCAGATGCATGTGCCCTTTTGTGCATCTGGCTTTATGTGGACATTGGGGAATCGAACTCGGGTCATTAGGTTTTGTAGGCAAGCGCCTTTACTGAGTCATCTCTCTCCAGCCCTCTTTTTAATTTTTAATTAATGCATAAAAAATTACATATTGGGGCTAGAAAGCTGGCTCATTGGTTAAAGGTGCTTGATCACAAGCCTGCAGGCATGGGTTTAATACTTCTTTCCTGGTTCTCCCTCCCCCCCCCCATCACAAAGTGACACATGGGTCTGGAGTTGTTTCGCAGTGGCAAGAAGTCCTGCACCCATTCTCTCTCTGCTTGCAAATATTTTAAATTACATATTTATGGGGTACCATGTGATGTTTCAATGCATGTATATATACTTGTACCCTTTCAAGATGAAAACATAGACTTAAAGACATTATTAAAGTATAGCTTTTGGTATATGGATCCATATTAGTCAAATAAAATGGAATGAAGATAAATCCTTTCTGAGGGCTGGGAAGATAGCTCAGTAGTTAAAGGCACCTGCTTGCAAAGCCTACCAGCCTGGGTTTGATTCCCCAGTATTAAAGCCAGATGCACAAAGCCCTGGCACACCTATTCTCGTATTCTCTCTCTCTCTCTCTCTCTCTCTCTCTCTCTCTCTCTCTCTCTCTCTCTCTCTCTCTCTCTCTCTCTCTCTCCATATAAATAAAAATGCTGAAAAACAATCCTTTCTGAAAACAGTAGGCTGGTGCATATAAGCCTTCAACTTGGAATCCTCCTGCCTTAGATTCACAGGTACCTGGGATTATAGACTTAACCAGCAGGCCCAGTTTGACCTGAGACTTTCTGAGAAGTGGAAAAAGATATACTCTAGACGCTTAATTTGCAGTGAGTTTTCTGGGCAGTGGAAGTGAGGGTAACTGCAGGTCTTAACATAGTGTGCCTCCCCCTTGATTATGCCCATTTTCGTCCATGCAAAGCTCTAAATATTTGAAGTTATTTTTTTAAATTACTTCAGAGAGGGGTGGAGGGTAGGAAAACAACCAGCAACAACCTAAAGCAGTCTGGGTACTCAGGTGTGAGGAGTCTGATGGAGGTGACAGGTGATGAGGCTAGTTATTCCACCTTCTCTCAAGAGCCAAAACCAAAGCAAGATGGGTGGGATTTTCACACAGGACTTGAAAACAATGACGACTTCTTATAGCCAGCAAGCCTATCATTTCCAAAATGCTTGTAACCATTTAACCAAGACTTTGGAAAATGACCAAGCTAAACTGCTAGAAAAAGATTACCCTGTTTGTCAGGCATAGTAGCTCATACCTGTAATCCCAGCATTTGGGAGGTTGAAGCAGCAGTGTTACTATGAGATTGGGGCTAGTCAGGGCTATATAGCAAAGACTTGTCCCAAAAAACCAAGAGGCTGGGCATGGTGGTACACACCTTTAATCCTAGCACTTAGGAGGAAGAGGTAGGAGGATCACCTTGAGTTCAAGGCCAGACTGAAACAGCAGAGTAAGATCCCTGTCATTCTGGGCTAGAGTAACACCCTACCTCAAAAAAAAAAAAAAGCACCAGAGGAGATGGCTCAGCAGTGGAACATGCATCTGGAGTTTGTTTATACTCACTTTCTGTCTCTCTGTCTCTCTCACTCTCTGCTTGCAAACAGATTTTTTAAAAAATAGTAATTAATTAAAATGGGTTGTGAGCCGGGCACGGTGGTGCACACCTTTAATCCCAGTACTCAGGAGGTAGAGGTAGGAGGATCACCATGAGTTCGAGGCCACCCTGAGACTACTTAGTGAAATCCAGGTCAACCTGGGCTAGAGCAAGACCCTACCTTGAAAAAACAAAAAAACAAAACAAACAAAAAAAGGTTTGCAGCACTGATGAGCTTCCTCATGGGCAGGTTCTTCCAAAGGCCACAGAGGCAGCCCACACTCAGGAAAGGGACTCCTGGATGTCTCTAGAATATATTTGCCAGGCTTTGGCACAATGGACCACCACCACCAGAGTGACCATGCACAGCCAAATTTACATTTTTTGATTTTTAAACATTTCTGACATCCATAAATTAGTAGCTTTCTAGAGAGGAAAATATATCATGAAACCAGGTGTTCTCAAGAGACCAGAACATTTTATACCCCTCCTTGCCATCATCTCTCCCAACTAAAGCACAGAGAGGAGAACCCGCCTTTGATATTTTAATGAACTTCTTGAGAAGGAGCCTTGTTTTGGTAAAATTTATCCAAATAAAGAACCATTCAGATTAAAAAATAAAAAGCCCAGGACACCCACCACGACTCAGGGAACTGAGCAGAAGAGGGGGCAGAAAGATTGTGAGAGCCATGGTGGGGGAGATGATCCAGAGGCATGGCACCCCTCAGTAACAACACACTTGGGCCAGCAGAACCGGGCTAAATACTAGGCTATCCATGGTCCCCTGCCTCAAGGACTGATCCAGACGGCCCACGGAAGAGGATATCCAGCTGATTGGGGATGGGGAGGGGGGGCATTGGGGGATTAGGGATAAAAACTCATTGTTTGCCCACTAAATAATGTAACTCATGGACAATTAAATATATATATACACATACATACATACATACATACCCAGGCTAGGAATGGTACATTCCAGCACTAGGAAGGCAGAAATAAGAGGATCACTGTGAGTTTGAGGCCAATCTGGGTCTAAAGACTGAGTTCCAGGTAAGCCTTGGCTAGAGCAAGCCCCTATCTTGAAAAAGGGGGTGGGAGCTGGAGAGATGGCTCAGCGGTTAAGGACCTGGGTTCGATGATCCTCAGTACCCATGTAATACCAGATGCACAAAATGGTACATGCATTTGGAGTTCGTTTGCAGTGGCTAGGGGCCCTGGTACACTCATTCTCTTTCTGCTTGCAAATAAAAATATTTTTTAGGGCTGGAGAGATGGCTCAGCGGTTAAGGCACTTGCCTCCAGTGCCTGAGGCCCTGGGTTCAATTCCCCAGGACCCACATAAGTCAGACCACAAGGTGGTGACCCTGGTGCATTCTCTCTCTCTCTCTCTCTCTCTCTCTCTCTCTCTCTCTCTCTCTCTCTCTCTTTCTCTGCTTGAAAATGAATAAATAAAATATTTAAAAAAATATATATTTTTTAAAAAGGCAACCCAAAATGGGAAAAATATTTATAATTCTTATATCTCAGCAACAAAAAAATTAATCTGATTCATAAGGACTTAAATAGACATTTTCCAATTAAAAAAAATAATCAGCTGGGAGTGGTTGGCACACACCTTTAATCCCAGCACTTGGGAGGTAGAGGTAGGAGGATCACCATGAGTTCAAGGCCACCTTGAGACTACATAGTGAATTCCAGGTCAGCCTGGGCTAGAGCAAGACCCTACCTCGAAAAACCAAAAAATAATAATCAAGAACCAAAAGTAATTGTTGAAGCTCTGAGGGCTGTGTGATGTGCCCTGGTCTCTGTCCCAGCAATACGCAGAATGACACTGGGTATCTGTTTACTGTTTAATAGAGGTCATCTTTGCAGGAGATTTAAGAATTTCCCAAGTTTTAGTCAAGTGTGGTGGCTCACACTTTTAATTTCAACACTCAGGAAGACCACCGAGTTCAAGACCAACCTGGGGTCACAGAGTAATTTCCAGGTCAGCTTGGGCTAAAGTTGAGGCCCTATCTCAAAACACACATAACAACAATTAAACCAAGTTTTCTTTTTTTTTTTTTTTTTGGTTTTTGGTTTTTCGAGGTAGGGTCTTGCTCTAGTCCAGGCTGACCTGGAATTCACCATGTAGTCTCAGGGTGGCCTTGAACTCATGGTGATCCTCCTACCTCTGCCTCCTGAGTGCTGGGATTAAAGGCGTGAGCCACCACGCCCGGCTACAAACCAAGTTTTCTACAGGTATCAGAAAAAAAGTTAAAAGCAAGGCAAGCTAGTATGAAGGACTCTTCGACTCTTCTATTTAACAGGCCTTTGCTGCCATGGGGTTTCTTTTATTGCTTCCTAGAATTCTTACAGTGACCAGGAAGTCCCCTGTTGCCTTGTCTGCCAAGTTTCATAGAGGAAAAGAACTTTGTTCATTGCTTTGACTCCAGCCATGAGATGCTTACACCAGCTAATCCCCACTCCCACTGAGAGCCTGGGCTTGTAAGGTGCCTGCCTTAGTGGCCGCAAAGCCTGCAGCTTTAAAGCAAAGCCAATCCATTGGCTTGTTTGGGGATTGAACTCAAGCCGTTGCCCACCTCGCCTAAACTATATGGCTCTGCTCCTCTTCTGCATGCTCACAGTTGATATCCATTCAGGACTGCCAATTCTCACCTGATGTCTTTGTGGGAGGGATATTGAATTTATCTGTGGGTTGTTTAGGTTTTATCTTTTTCAAATCTTAACATCTCTAAAATTTGCGTGGTGATAAATTTTAGTCATAATTGTTTGGAACTTTTCTTCTTTACTAGCACATAAAACGTCATATATGTTCTAGTTTATGACATTATAAAATCAAGAAAAATGGGTGTTTTACACATAGTAGAAACAAAACTGGGACACAACCTGTTAGAATAGTGCTCCCTCGGGCTGGAGAGATGGTTCAGTGGTTAAGGCACTTGCCTACAAGCCTAATGACCCAGGTTTGACTCCCCAGTACTCACATAGAGCCAGATGCACAAAAGTGGCTCATGCCACTTTTAGCAGTGACTAGAGACCCTGATATGCCCATTTCTCTCTCTTTCTCTCTCTCTGATTGCAAATAAATAATTTTTAAAAAAAAAAGTAGTGCTCCCTCTAAACAGATATCTCCCTGTTCTGGATGGTATTTGCTTTGCAGTAATGAAAGGTTTATTACTTTGTTGAGTTTAAAGAAGTTTGGGCATATAGTGATGATTTTAAATGTTAATTCTCCATTTTTAGTGTTGTCTTCATAGTGAATCAAAATAAAGAGTTGGACTTTTTAGGTTAATGATCAACCATTACTTTGTATTTAAAATTCATAGATATAAACTAACATTTAATATTAATTGAACAAGTCCAGGTTGCTGACCTCTCATCATCCATCTCTGGTTTAAAAGGATGGTCTCAGATGGTCTGCCTTGTGTTACCGTAAAAAGAAAAAGCAAGCCTATGATTGACAGCCCAAACAGCTTGTGTATTGTGAATGTGGATCAAAGCTTCCACTATAGCTTGCAAGCACTCAATTGGTATCAGTAAGGAGAGACTGATATGCTTTCTGTTCTCAAATACTCATTACCCAGCCTTAAAGAAAATACTACACTAGCTTTATAAATATGTAAGATTTCAATTTCTCTAGTTGCTTACTATCGTTTAAAATGACTCCTGGCTCTGTCCATTAGCACTGGTCCCACAACCATGGAGCCAAGAGAAGAGAGCTGAGAGATGACGCATGCCCTACCTTGACTCATCTTGCATGTCCCCCCTCTCCCGTCCGTGTCCCCACAGTGAAGCTGCTGCCCATGCTGTCGCCACCCTGGCTGAGGCCACCTTACAAGGCGGGGGACAGATAGTCCTGTCTGGAGAAACCGCAGCAGCTGTAGGAGCACTTACTGGAGTCCAAGATGCTAATGGTAAGAGATCATAAATATTTTATTGAATTTATCCACAGTTTCCACTTAAATCTTCCTGATAGAGCTGGCAACAAACCCTTTAAAAAGAGATTGAGCTTGGTTTGAATTTTTCTTCCTGGAGAGGCATTTGATGCTTAGGAAAATTCTAGGAGCCTCTGCTTCCTTTCACTAATGAGAGACACAGGGTTCTTAAAGGATATGTCGTGGCAATAGCTACCTTGTTGAAGTACTTTTTAAAGGAGCTGTTGTCCTGCAATGAGACTTGCTAAGAGACACCTAGGAGTTGCTGGGGTGCACATTCTTCCTTCAGCTCCCACGAGGTAGGCGAGGTCACATCCTTGACTGCAGCAGATTCTCCCACACAGGTGGGCAGAATTCTGACTCCCTCCAGAAAGGCACCACATTTCACCTGGCCCCACGCTGGACAGCAGGCTATGATAATGGTGCTTTTCTGATTGGTCTTGTGGGGTTTGCTTCCTGTTTTATGTGGCCTTACCAAGGTTGTCTGGATTTAACCAGTAACATGCCACCACCTGCCCTTCTTTCCCAGCGTTTGACTTCCTGGACTTTGGTGCATATCCAGAATTTTAAAGAAAGCAGGGGGCGGGGGTGGAAGGAAGGGGTAAACTCCATAGAAATATGGTGCAGAAAGGTACAGCTCCAGCCCAGCTCTTTGGATACACTTCAACAGGCTCTGGGAGTCAGTGGCCAGGACTTGGGCTGTCCAGTGAAGTGCCTCAGAAGTCTGGGTCAGGGAGGGGAACCAACCCTGATCTGTGAGACTGTGTGATTAAACTTTAAGCAAGACAAATTAAGTACTATATGGTGTGGGAGAAATTGTTGCTTAAAATCCTGGTAAGTGGATAGACAATGTACTCTTATTTAGGCAGAAAATTCCTTGATGGCATTAAATGGGAGAAAAAGAAGTTTCTAGCCCCCTCCTTTGTATTCACTCTCTAAGAAATAAATACCCTATTAGTTGGAAGTCTTTGCAGGAAGGCACACTTTGGAAGTAGAAGAAAGTATTTCTGTTATCCTAGAGAAGAAGAATATGGGAAATAGTCATTATAACTTCTGAGAGTCATCCCCACCCAAAACAAAACTCATCCCCAAAGAAAATGAAAGAAAAGAAAAATCCAACACAACTACAGCTCTTTTTTCTTATAAGGCTGAGGGCTTTCTTGAACGAACCCAAATGGAAATAGGGCTGATCTTCGTCAAAGTTCTCCAGGACCAATGCTACAGGATAGAAGGCATCTTCCAGCTGTGTGTGTACTATTCTAGATGAACTGAACTCCGGAGCTGCTTCTGTGGCTAGAACCTGACCCCTGTGTTCTTACCATTCCTTTTTCTCATCTGAGTCCTAATCTTTTCTGAGTGAAAGGCAGAAGATCTAAAATGTGACCTTCTGAAGTACAGTGGCTGTTACTTGGGATCAACTGCTGAAGTACTTCCCTGTGTGGTTTGGTAGGAAACTTACCCATTCTAATAGGCTTTGCCTGTGTAGGACAGAACTGACTGCTTTAGACTTGGCTCTCACTATTCAGATGGATAAGCTTAGAGGTAGGTTCAAGGATGCTCTAGGAAGCCAGTCAAGTAGCCCTGCTCAGCCATACGACCAAGTGGAACCCCATCCTCTACTAGCCATTGGACGCTCTATTTTCCAGGAGCCTTCATGTTGTTGGTGGCATTTGTCATAAAAGAAAATTCTGCTCTACATCCTAAGTATGTTATTTCTTTAGTCATATTAACTCAGAAGGCCAATGGTGGAGGATCACTCAAGACTGTGAGAAGAAAAAGAGAAAAAAATATCACAGTCGTTTCCCCAAGCAGGCCATCCAATTTGTCTGCCAGCACTTTCCATACTCGGGCCTTGAAAGTTGAACTTCTCCCTTTCTCAATATAAAACTTCTCTGTATCAGACCAGATTGGTACCTTACCCAGCAATTTTAAACAAAAGCCAATCATTTTCATGTGTTTGGGAATGCAGAGAATGAGTCTAACAGTGGCAATGATCCAGATCTGATACTCCTGTCTTTTAACATTTCACCCACAGTGCTATGTAGGATTTATTCTGGGCTAGAATCAGGGTTTCCACCTTTCACCAGCTAATTTGATGTCTGGATAGATTACCAAGAGGTTTTCTTATCGTCATTCCTTCAGAGCATATCCTAATGCCTGTCTTTGTCACTTTCCCCATCTTTGTCACTTCTGTAGTGCTGACCAACTTACGGTATCTGCCAGTAAATCAAGGAGATTTTTCTGGTTCTTTGAAGTAGGCTCTTGCTCAGCCCAGGCTGATTTGGAATTCATTATGTAGTCTCAGGGTGCCCTTGAACTCAGGTACTCTGCCTGTGCTGATATTAAAGGTATGCACCACTATGCCTTGCTTCATTTTCTTTTGTCTTTTTTCTTTTCTTTTCTTTTTTCTTTAAGCAAGATGAGTTTATCATCAGGAAGAATTAGGTAATGGCAGAAAAAGATAGTACTTGTCAGAGAAAAGAAATGTATCACAGATTCCAAAGTGTGGTTAAATAAGAATCCAACTAGCAGGTGAGTCATCTAAGAGAAATTTGCATATGATTTTAGGCCTGAAGCAGAGCTTGAAGGACAAAATTATCAGGGATGGAGAACTTTGGTGGGGTGTAGTAAGCACTGGGTGGTGTCTGGGTGTTGAGTATATGAAGTGCTATCCTGATGTCTGTGTTCCCAGAGGACTCGCCCCTTCTTCAGCACCAGCTCCATCACTAAAGGAACTACTCTAGCACTATTGTTGCATGATTCATTATGTTCTCTTTTTTAGTAGAGGCAAGGTAAAGGAGACTTTGGTTTCTTAGGGAGGAGATTCATGGCTTGATTTGGTTCAGTTTGAAGATTTTCATAGGTGCCTTTTCATTGAACAGAGGTAAAATTGCCAAAGGCTGGGAACGACCACAGACCGTCCTAATGCTCCTTAATATAAGAGGTGATGCGCTTTAGCCCAGCTGTTTCCTTTACCGCCTTCTTCTCTGCTCCGCCCTGAATCCCCTCTGCTCCCAGAACCCATGGCCTCCAGAACCAGGGGATACAGGCAATCAGTGGGGGAAGAGGTTTATAGACCTTTTCTCCTCCTTCCTATTTTACAGCAAAAACAATGAAAGATAAGAATGACATTGGCTCTTGGCCATCTCAGGTGGCCTCTACATTTGGTCAGAGATCTTATCACAGATTCATACAGGTATTTTTCCTTTTTGAAAATGAGATGGCACAAAGCAAACAGCTAAGGTTCATAAGTAACCAAGCCTCTTACTAGAGCTGCTGAGGAAGTCTCAACATTTTTTAATTTAAATTAGCTGACACTTGTAATGATGCTAGAAGAAAAAAAGAAGAGACAATGACAGCATTTGCCAAGGGTTTTTTGTTTGTTACAGTTATAAAATCATTCATATTTCTATCCAATTGAATGTTGATGTTTAGAGGGAATCCCCCAAAAAAATCTGCCCTCAAAAAAAAAAGGTTTTTACTCTATGTAAGATTGTATTGTCAGTATTATTTTGTAGCTTGTTTTGAAGTCTCCTAACCATTTTTATGTCACTAGTTTTTGAAAAGTAAAGAAATGCTTAGTAATACTGCATTATACTGTCTATAATTAACTTCCCGTTATTGATAATTTAGATTAATAATGCTTAACATAAAAGTAATGTTGTCCATCCTTGCCCAGCTCTTGTGGTCTCCACATCGCTCGTGTGCATGTATTCCTCCACAATGCTGCTGATCCTCTGCTTTTCTCTTGTCAGCACTGGGCATTAGCATCATTGAAATACTTTTGCCTACTTTAGGATAGGCAATAAGTTAGATTTTGCTTAATTTGAATTTTTATATTAGTGATAAGTCTTATCACATTTCATGGTTTTTATGTTTGTTTTCTTGCTTGCTTGTTTGTTTTGGAGACAGGGCTTCATTCTGTTTGTAGCCCAGGTTGGCCTCAAACTCATGATGCACCTGCCTCAGCCTCTTAACAGCTGGCAAAACAAATGTGTGCCACCACACTTGGCTATATATGTTCAATAGGCCTTTTCTATGCTCAAAATTAATGATAATTATCTATTTTCTTCCAGTTCTAATATGGTCTTTTATTTTTTTTAAAAAAAAATAAGGTTTCATGTAGCCCAGGCTGACCTAATAAGTTCTTAATTTTTATTTTGAGTGCTGTAAAATAGCAGAAATTCAGTGTGTGGCATTAGGTAGAAATTTAAGTTGGTATTTTCCCTCCATTTATGTTTGTACCACAGTATTTCACCACTCTGGTATTAACACTTAGCAAAAGGCCTATCTTTAAATTCATAGATTAAAAAGTACTCAAAATTCTAATAATGTTTTGGAACAATGAATTTTGTGCTAACTTTAAAGTTCATTTTGAAGAATCTAGCTTTATTTCCATTTTTTTCATCCCCATCTACCTTTTTTTTTTTTTTTTT
>PVHP010008158.1:0-54138 GCA_004024765.1 Zapus hudsonius | reverse complement strand
CCTGACTTTTGAAGTGTTGCTGTTTATACATGTCTTCAATTGCTTGTTTTGAGCAGTATTGTTCTAATATGTTCCCATCAGGAGTCTTGCCACTTGGCTCTTAGATTCAGGCTGTCAATGTAGAAAGTTGTGAAAACTCTTCAGGACTCCAAAAGACATGATTGGGGCCTCTTATTTCTGGCTCATCAAAGGTTCTCACCCTCTTTTTCTTTTTGAATGATTGGTTAAGCATTAATGTATGAGGTAGAGGAAGAGATGTCTAGGGGTTTCAATATCTATATCTTCCAAGAAGCACTACAAAGCATTGGATACAATGGAGTGACACTTTCTGTGAATGCAGAGACCCAGTGAGGACAGGATGCTCTTAAGTACTGGTGAGCAAATCTACCAGGATCAGGCATCAGAACAGTGCCTTCTAATGGAGTTCTTGCATTCACTAGGCATTGTGGATTCCAGGAACTTTTCCTGTTTGTCTTAATTTTGTTTGTGTATGGGTATGGGTGCATGTATATGTCAGGGTATCATGATCATGTGTGCTCATGCATGTGGAGCCAGAAGTCAACATTGGGTGTCTTCCTCAATTGCTCTTCATCAAATTTTGTGAGACAGGGCCTCTCATTGAGCCTAGAGCACATCGATTAGGATGTGCTCTTAATCGCTAGCAAGTCCCTGGGATCCTCTGTATTCCCACCTTTCCAGTGCTGGGAATACATGTGCATGCCACCATGCCCAGCTTTATGATGGGTGACTGGAATCAGAACTCAGGTCCTCAAGTTTGCATGGCAAGTACTTTACCAACTGAGCCATTGTCCCACCCCCCATTCTTGTTTGTGAGTGACATTTCTATCTTTTAAAATGTGTATTTTTTGCTTGACATAGCATATTTTTTTTTATTTGTGTATTATGACAGCCATTTATTTTGCTGAAGATCGCTCTATGAATCCTCACGTTATGCCTGTGCTATGGTTGCACACATGTTCCTGTGGGAGGCACACTGAGGATGTGAACCCCACCCCCACCCAAGCATTACCAACCACAAGATGCTGGTAGAAGCCAGTGAATTTGTGGATTTGTGGGTTTGAGGCTCTTGGATAGTCTGAATGCAGGTTCTTTGGGGAGGGGTGTTTCTTTTAAACTTACAGTTTGATGAAGACCAGGTGACACAATCCTACTCGTGTGCTTCCTGTTCCTGGGGAGTGAATTAGAGATGACATATCAAAAAGCCATCCCAGGAGGCTGGACGCCTCAGAGATGGGATGGGCAGTCTTTGGGTTTGGAGGAACTTAACCCTGCCTATTTGCTAGTTGCTGGCTAAACTCCAGGCCACAGGGAAATCCTTAAAGTGATTTCCAAGACAGGGCTTTCTGTGCTAGAACACAAAGCAGACACCAGTGTGGTTGTTGCTGTCAAAGACAGAACTTAAAACATATTAAAAAATTGTTGTAAAAGTGGGGGGGGGGGAGAGAGGGGAATGCTTTCAATTAAATGTGCCACCTCTACCATATCTACCTGGGTACAGAGACATTGTTGAGTAAACAGCAACACATGTATCACCCCCAATGCCAGCCCGACATCCACTTCCAAGAAAATAGCAACAAACATCGAACATCAACTAATGCTACTGAGGAGGGGCCCCAGGGAAATGGAGACTGAGCTAGGGGACACATTGCAAATTACGTTAAAAAATAATTAATTTTAAAAGTTAGAGACATGGTTTAGTGGTTAAGATGCTTGCCTGCAAAGCCTAACAACCCAGGTTCAATTTCCCAGGACCCGCATAAATCCAGATGCATAAAGTGGTGCATGCATCTGAAATTTGTTTGCAGTAACTAAAGGTAGTGTGTCCATTCTCTCTCTCTCTCCTCTCTCTCTCTCTCTCTCTCTCTCTTTCCCTCTGCTTCCAAATAAAAAAATAAATTTTAAGCATATTTTTAAAAACAAGTTAGTCAGGCATAATGGCACATGCCTTTGCACTTGGGAGGTGGGAAGATCGCCATGAATCTGAGCCCAGCCATTGTATTCACGCCCCTCACAGTGGTTGATGCTACCTACATAAGACCTGCATGATGGATGGGAAAAAAAAAGATGACAGCAAAATAGAAGAGAGACTTGTTGGAAAGAAGAGGGTTCAGTGGAGGGAGGATTGGAAGACGGACTGTGATCACAGTACATGGTCTACATGTTAATAAAAAGTTTAAAAGGGGAAGGATACCTTGCCACAAGGACTAATACAGACAGCCCACAGAGGAGGATATACAACTGATCAGGGATGGGGAGGGGGGGAATTGGGGAATTCGGGATAACAACGCATGGTTTGCCCACTAAATAATGTAACACATTATGGACAATAAATATATATTAAAAAAAAAAAAGTGGGGGAGGAGTAGCTGAGGAGACTCTCGGTGTTAAAGGTGCTTGTCTGCAAACATTACCAGCCTGGGTTTAATTCCCCAGCCACCATGCATTTGAAAAGCCAGATTGGAAAAAAAAAATGTGGCCCAAGCATCTTGTGTTCATTTGCTGCAAGAAAGCTTGGGGAAGACCCACAAAAAATAATTAATTAAAAAATATTAAAACAAAAATCCAAAATGGAACTTGACAGTGAGTAAGCAACCACCTTGAAGCAAAAGCGACCTCGTGGTCAGGGCAGCCAGCTGGAGGGGCTTTGCTAAGCTTTAGTTTTTTGATTTTTTTTTTCTTTTTGAAAGCTTTTAAAATTCTTCCCAGAAACTGGTTCTGTGAGACAACTTTGTTGATTTCTATAAAAAACCTGCTTCTTTGAACCTTCTAAGTTCAAAGGCAAGAGTCCCTTCTTTTCCTCCTTCTGGGCATTGGCACGAGACCTGCCTCCTCGCTTGTCATCAAAAGCAGCACTGTGGGCCTTGAAAGGTTTTACAAATACCAGTCAAGGAGACTCCAGGCGCTGAGAGGAAGAGGAAATAGTGAACTATCCGCATTTCCCCTCATCAGCTGAGCACCACATCAGAGGGAAAGTATTGTAGGAATGTCACTTTGAGGAAAAGTGTACATCCTCTCTATATTATACGAAACTTTTCATTTGGGTTTGGAACATTTCTTAGTTTCTTTGGAAACTGGAAATAAGGACCATTTTGGACCTAAACATCTAGAGTGACAAATACCACACAAGACAGGACAACTGATGGGCACTTAAGGAGCACAGGGAGGGTTTCTTTAGAAAAATCATATATGCACAGTGTTAATCAAGACTCTGCAAAGTGAAAAGTGACTTTCGTCATTGTGAAATGCTATGTGGCAACACATTATCAGTCTGACCAAATGAAGTAATGTGGGACTCAAATATGTCTCAGGGACAATGGTCTGAGCCGAGGTTGATGACAGGTGATGCCACTCTCCAGAAAGGGCTCTCCACTTGTGACATGTATAAAATGCTTCCTTGAATTTTTTTTACTTACTTAATTCTTCTGTTATTCAGAGATTTCCTTCCAGCAAACTGTTATATACAAAGTGCAATTTCAATGGGGAATCATATGAAAGATGGAGAGAGAGAGAGAGAGAGAGAGAGAGAGAGAGACAAAGAGAGAGAAGAGATTTGCACTTCAGCAGATGAGGATATCAACTTCAGAGACACACGTTCTCCCTTCACAAGAGAGCACTGGTGGGCTGGGGAGGTGGCTAGTTGGTAAAGTGGCTCTATCCCAGCAGGTACATGAAATGCTTGGTAATACTTGTGCCCTTGGGAGGGAGAGACAGGGGATTCCTGGATCAAACTAACTACGTACATTCTATAGCCAAATCAGTTAGTTCTGGGTTTGGAAAGCTACCATGTCTGGAATTATAAGGTGAGTGTGACTGAAGAAGACCCTGACATTTGCCTAAGAACCTGCACATATATGTGCATCCAGTTTTGACACTGGAGCAGGTTCCTACCTGGAGTGGGCAACAACGTGGGACATGAAGTAGTTGGATAGACGTGAACCCTGCTGTTTTCTACATCATCCTCCCCACCAAGTGCACTAAGCGCACACACTTTGTTCCAAGGTAAAATGGCAAAGAAAAGTTCATCCTAGAAACTGAGAACCCTGAATGACTTCCAAAGAGGTGACCACAGTGGCTGAAGCAAGAGAGCACAGAGGAAGCCCTGATCCCATTCTCATGTGCTCACCAGCGGCCTAAAGAAAGCCATGACTCTTTCTAGGTGGCTCTCTCCACTGGGCAGAAGACTGACATTCCTGAAGCAATGATAAAGATCCAGCCATCTCTCACCTCCTCAGCTGACTGGAAGTCACCAACAGAGATCACCTCGAGACCCCTGACAAGAAGTGTGCAAGCCCTGGTGGGCTCACATGGACTCTATGTGCTCTTTCTGGCCCAGGACTCTGGGACTTAATACTTCATCTGCAGGGGGGGTTGTTTGTTTGCTTGCTTGCTTGATTGCTTGTTTGTTTGTTTGTTTGTTTGTTTCTAAGACAATCCTAGTGTGGTATCAGAAAATGGCTTTGATTTAGAGCGAGATCTCGTCTTGCCTTCAGAGCTGTGGAAGGACTGCCCATGGATTTTCAGGCATGCACATCACACTGTAAGAGCTCAAGCCTTGTGTCTGTATTAGCATAGAAATCTAAGCTCTCCTCAGGTTGGTCTACCTCACAAGAACCTCTCATTGAAGGAAGCTTCTCTGGGCTGGTTCAGTGGTCAAAGGCCAGGGTGTGATTCCCCAGTAGTACCTGTATCTAGAGTCTGTTTGCAGTCCCAGGAGCCCTACAGTGCCCATTCTCTCTGTATCCCTCACCTTCACTCTCTCTTTATCTATCATAAATCAATTAATTAATTAAAAATAACATATTTATAAAAGTGAAAGAAGCTTCTGTAGTACATAACCAAAAAATGCCATTTTCTGTACCTTATGAACTGGAGGGCTGTGCAACTCTCTCTCCCTCTCTCTCTTTCTCTCTCTCTCTCACACATATCACTCACTTGTGATTTATGAAAACTGTACCCAGTTGTTAACAACTTAGAAACTGAGTCACACTGACATGGGCATTTTCACATGGCAGGTTTTAGATAGATAGATAGATAGATAGATAGATAGATAGATAGATAGATAGATATAGATGATATAGATATAGATATATAAGCTTTTCCACATTTATTGTAAATAATTAGATATAATGCATGTGTAAGTCTTAGGGTGATATCCCCATTTCCCTCCTCCCTGTTCCCACCCCGCTGTGGGCCTTCCGATGTGGGCTTGCAGGACCAGTCCATGGTAGAGATTTTTTAATGGTGGAGAAGGAGGTTTGTAGGCATCCATAATGCTAAATCAATAAATGCCCCTTGTCAGTAGGGCCTGTAGAGAGTTCTGAATTCCCCAGATGGTCTGCCTGCAAGAAAATGACTATAATGCTACGTGAATCCAGGAGCATCTTGTGGGCCTGGCAGAGAAAGTTCAACCTTACCTAGAACAATTTTCCTGAGTTAGTCCCCATTTCAGAGTATATGGCCAGTAAATCTTTCATCGTAAATCTACTATGTAAAATTTCCTGACATAATAATTTTGATGTGTTAAACTTAAAAATGTAGAGACTTTTGAGATAAGTTTCCTTTTTTGAATTCTTAAAATATTTTAAATATCTAAAATTATTTTAAAATACCATCAAAAATACAAAATTTGGATGTCAGATGAAATATGTAGAAGGCTTAGTAGAAAGTTTGCATTTTTAAAATCAGAACCCTTGACAATTGATATTTGCTTTTCTGGGTTGCCTAAGCAGTTAGGTGCTTATACCCTCCTTTTTTGTCTTTTTTATGTTTTCTGGAAATTAATCCTTTTTATTCCATATCAGATAGAATTGTCACATTCCCCCCCCCCCAATTTTGGTGCAACAGTTCACCTATCTCTTGATAGTTTCTTTCACAAGGTTTATTTGGAATCTGGAAAACTTCCTTCCTCCTGTGTGGCTCGCTCTCTGCTATCTTTCTTCTTTTTTTATTTTTTAAATAGACATCCAGGTATGTCAGGCCATTATTAGAAAGTTTTTGTCATATTATACTTATAAGATCCTTTGTTATTGAATTTTGTATCTGTTTTAAATTTTTCTATAACATAATTTTAAAGGGAGCTTTTAAAATAAATGCTCGTCATATCATTTGTCCACCTTATTACATTATACTTTGATGGAAATAATGGATGCCTCTTTCATAGATTATGTTAACATGGTCTGGGATGTAATTCTGTGTCTTTAAAATTCTTTTCAGCTGATCTGGGTATCCATTCTGATTCAAAGATGATGACAATTTATTGCAAGTTAATTTCATTATTTTGACACATTGCAAGCACAGTACTCTCCACATCCATTCCTGTCGTTTACTAGCTGATTATCACCATCCCAGATGAGTTTGAAAAGCTTGTTTCTGTTTCTGTTTATCAGATGGGGTCACATTCCAGTCCAGGCTGATCCAGGGATCACTCTGTAGTCCAGGCTGGTCTTGAACTCACAATGATGCTCCTACCTCAACCTCCAAGCTGCTGAGGTCAGAGGCAAGAGCCACCATGTTCAGCTTATTTTAAGAACATCTTATGGAGATCTTCATGCCTTCCCTCTATCACTATGGCAAAGGGATTGTAAATGGCATTATTTGCAAAATATTATTAGGATTTTAAGTTAACATTATGGTTGCATCAGGTTTTCTCATTTAAGCAGTACATGTGTTTTATTTATCTATATTCTTTTTTAAATATTTTATTTATCCATTTTTCAAGCAGAGAGAGAGACAGAGACAGAGAGAGACAGAGAGAGAGAGAGAGAGAGAGAGAGAGAGAGCAAGCACCAGGGCCACCACCTTGTGGGTCTGGCCCACATGGGTCCTGGGGAATTGAACCGGGAGCCCTAGGCACTGGAGGCAAGTGCTTTAACCACTGAGACATCTCTCCAGCCCTTTATCTATATTCTTCAAAAATATTTTCTATTTTTCTAGCTAGCTCTTACAGCTTTCATGTAAAGCTCATTGTTAAATTTCTCAGTGTTTTGGCATCATTTTTAGATAAAAAGTTTTATATCTCTATTTCTAATTTTTTCAAGGGCTGAGGAAATATATTGTTTTATGTGTGTCATTAATCCAGCCTCCTCATTAAAATTAACTAAATTCATCTAGAAGGGTTTTTGTTTAATTTTGTTTCTTTTTTGGACCATTCATGTAGACATTCTGGCTCTTCAGAGTTTCAGCACTTCTATTCCAAGATATGCATTTGTTGTTAGTGTATCATAGAACTCATTGTGTTAAATCATTTTCTCACATTTATATTATATTCCATTAAGTGATTTTTATCGTTATTAAACGTCATATGGTCCCATCTCAAGTTCTATCAACATGAATATATGACCTTAATTTTTCTATTGATGTTCAATATTTCTGATGTTAAATTGTCATTGGATTGTTACAGTGAACAACTTCTTATATAATAGTTTTAAAATTCAAATATGTGGAAATCTCACCTAGTATCTCTGAAAACTTGAAATAGCTACCATATGTGTTTTTCTTTAATTTCCATTTTTGCTGAACACGATGTTTTTGAGATTCGATAATTCCTTTGCGTTGCTGATATGTGGTATGATTTAAGTGTGTACAAATAGATATACCTTTTCCTCATTTGGTGAAAACTTAAGGGTCTGGTTTTTAAAATTGAAAATATGTTGTAGAAACTTGGACCACCTCTCTGCCCAAAATGCAGGCATCCAACAAACCGACCAGGCTTTATCACCACCTAAGACAATCAAATGAAGGAGAAGAGAATTCTGTGAGCAGTGATTTTGCATCTTATTTAATGTCCTTCCATTTTCTCCTCAATACTCAGTGTTGCCAAGTTTTTGTTTGTTTTTGTTTCTGACAATCTGGTGGGCATAGAATTATATTTAATTGTGATTTGGTTTTCATTTACCTAATCATGGGCGAGGGGGAGCATGCTTCCACGTGTTTCTACACCATCTGCTCTTTCAATCTTTTACCTGGTTTAGTATTTCCTCAGCATATTTCAACTTTAGAAATTTTTCTCTTTCTAAATATTTTGTTGTTTTAAAATAAGGTTCTGTCACCAAGCTTTTATTTCATATACAGCTTAAAAATGTTTTTCTAGCTTTTGAAATATTTTTTGCATGTGATTTTCTTTTAAAAACTAGATATTTAAACATTCAATTAGATTAAAATTATAATTCAATACATTATAGTTTACATTTTGCATCTTGTTTAAAAAATATATCGCAAACCTGACAGTATAAATATTATTGCTAATTTTTAACTTTTCTATTTGTGACATGCTAAATAATTTTCAATATGAATACCATTTTTGGTTCTTTTTTTTCAATGTTAAACAATACAGTTTTATTCATGTATAAAGTTGAAACAGCTACCTATACAATTCCGACAATGCTTTGCTAATAATTATGTCTTAAAACTCAAATAATTGTTAATCCATGTAATAATTTTTCCCATATATACTGTCAATAATTAGATAAATTACATGAGCAAGTCTCATGAAGGTAACCCCTTTTCCCTACTCCCTGTCCCAAACCCTCTGGGGGCCCTCCTCAGTGGTCCTGTTGGACCAGTCCAGGGACTAGGGGATTATGGATTGTACCAGAGTTATCCAGTTTTTTTTTCTTTTTCCTTGTGTGTTGTTGCTGAGGGAGGCAATGGTTCTGAGTATTCTCCCCCTCCATGGTTCTTGCAATCTTTCCACCCCCTCTTCAGCTCAGATCCCTGAGTCATAGTGGGTGAGTTTTAGGCCTGTTTTACCATTGAGTTCTTAAAAGTCTCTGGGTTTCTGCTTTGGATGGTGTATCCTCAGTGTCTGTCTCCATTATCCTTTCCCAGGTTATCTGACTTCCTGTGAAGGTAGGTCTCTTCCTCATCTTGCCACTTCCTTGAGGGTTTTGTTTGGGCTCTATATCATAAATTAGGGTGGTTCACATCCTGCCTGGGTGACAGGCAACATCTCAGGTCCTGTTGGTGGGGTTGAGTTATCCAGAATGGTCACTAGCTCCCAGTTGGTAGCATGTGTAGCACTGGAAGGTGTTACATGAGCTGCCAGGGGAAATCGGTTAATGATATTTGAAGAAAGTAGATACCATTGATGCACAATATAGACAGTTGTCACGAGAATGCTGAACACATACCTATATGGAAGAGACCAGCAAGTTAAGAAGTGCTCATCTGCAATAGTGAAGCTAAATCTAGGAAAGTAATCAGCAGTTTACTGATTGGCTAAGAGATCCACTCAGTGACAAGGAACCCTTAACTGGAACTGAGATCCATGGCAAAATCTTATAAGAACCAAGAACCCAGGCTCAGAGGGGAAATTCCCACTATAAGAGAGAGCTACAGAGAGGCTACACCTTTAGAATCTTGCCAAATTTGCAGTTTGTTTCATTTAACCTATACTAATCTCCCTCTCTGATGGAGGTTCTGTTTGTATTTTTCAGAAGGCAGTGAGAGCCATGGACAACCCAATTGCACAGCAAAACATGAAATGATGGTTGGCAGGAGATGAACCACCCCTGACCTTTTATATAGGGCCTAAACAAAACCTGTGAGAAAGTGGCAAGATAAATAAAAGACCTACCACCACAGCAAGTCAGATAACCCAGGAAAGGTTAATGGAGGCAGACACTAACAATAGCCAACACAAACCAAAGCAGAAGCCCAAAGACGCTTAAGATCTCAACAATAAAGCAGACTTAAAACTCACCCACCATGACTTGGGGAATGAGTGGAAGAGGGGGCAGAAAAATTGTAAGAGCCATGGTGGGGGAGAACATGCAGAGACATTGTCCCCTTCAGCACAACACACTAAGGAGGGAAAATATTTGGTGACCTCTTGTGCTATTCATAACCCCTATCCCACAGACAAATCCAGTATGCTTACTGAGGAGGGTCCCCAGTGGGATGGGGACAGAGAGGAGGGAAATGGGGGTACCATCACAATATTTGCTCATACAATATATCTATTTATTGTCAATAAACTTATATTTTTTTTAAAAAAAAGAATGATCTGCTCCAAGTCTGTCCACTTTAAATTTCATTATGTTACTTTTCCTTTCAGCTGAGTAGAATTCCATAGTGTATATGTACCTTAATTTTGATATCCATTCATCCAGTGATGGGCATTTGGGTTGATTCCAATTCTTAGCTATTATGAATTGAGCAGCTATAAACATGGTTGACCAGATGTCTCTGTGCTGAAGCAAGGAATCTTGGGGGTAGATGCCCAGTAGAGGGATAGCTGGGTCTGTTGGTAGTCCTATATCCATCCTATTCAGGAGTCTCCACACTGCTTTCCATAGTGGTTGTACAAGTTTGCAATCCCACCAGCAGTGAATGAGGGTTCCTTCCCCCTCCCCCTGCATCCTCACCAGTATCTATTGTTGGTGGATTTTTTAAAGACTGCCATTTTGACTGGAGTAAGGTGGAATCTCACTGTTTTTTTTTGATTTGCATTTCCCTGATGAATAAGGATGATGAACATTGTCTTAAATGAAAATAGGCCATTTGTGTTTCCTCCTCTGTGAAGTCTCTGTTGATTTCAGTGCCCCATTTTGTGGTAGGGCTGTTTATTTATTTATTTATTTATTTATTTATTTATTTATTTATTTATTTATTTATTTATTTAATTTCTTAATAAGTTCTGGATATTAGTCCTCTGTCTCTGTTATAGCTGGCAAAGATTATCTCCCAGTCTGATGGTGGTCTATTGGTTCTGAGTATGGTATGTTTGTCTGTACGAAAGCTTTTTAGCTTGATAAGATCCCATTAGTTAAGTGATTGTTGTACTTCTCTGGGTTACTGGAGATTTGTTCAGGAAGTTTTTCTCTACTCCTATCTCATGGAGAGTTCCTCCTATTTTTTCTTCCAGGGTTTTCAGAGTTTCAAGTCTTATGTTGAGGTCTTTGATCCATTTAGAGTTGATTTTTGTGCATGATGAGAAGACTGGGTCTAGTTTCATTTTTTAAAATTTAATTTATGTCATTTAACTGGAGATTTAACAAAATAAAAGATGAAATATTTAAGGAATTTTTTAACTTGGCATATACTCATTGGCTACTTTGGAAGTAATTGATACTTTTTTATTAGTCTTATTTCAATATATATAGTGTATAATTATGAACACACATATATGCATATATACATAGACATGTATATATACATATCTATATATATGGTTCCTTATCAATGTTTATTTAGATTCATCCCTAGGTAACATTCCTCTTTTAGTATATTATTTTAAATGAACCACTGTAAAATGAAAATATCTAGTTATATTTTGCTGATAAGTAGTAAAAATAATTTTGATCTCTAATGAAAATTGGTGGTTATTTTTTAGGCAGATAATTACTTCAGTTGAAATTTTTTTTTCTTTCACTACTTCCAAAGTGCGTTCTATATTTTTTTTCTTGGCACTGCCTAGGAGTGTTTCATGTGCAAGAGATACATAATACCAACACATATTTGTTATTAATTATTGCCATTATTATTTTGGTACTGGGATTTGAATCCAGAGGCTTTTGTTCCCTTAGCACTTGCTCTACCACTGAGCTATCTCTCTAGGCAAAAATCCCCATTTTTGAATTTATATTTTCTAGTAGCCATATGAAAAAGCAAAAGAGAGGAACAAAGAAACGTCTCAGACGTTCAGAGCACTTGTCACTCAAGCACGAGGGCCTGAGAGGGTCCTGACCATTTGAGTTCAATTCCTCAGCACCTGTGTAAACAGCTTTGTGTAGCCACATGAAGGTATCTCCCGTCCTGTGAAGAACTGGAGCTTCACTGAGGGTCATGAAAACTGCAGATTCAGGTTCTGAGACAGACTCTGTCTCCAGGAAATATGTGGATGATCAATAGAAGAAGACACCAGTGTTTGCCCTGGCCTCCACATGCGCTCAAACAGGGTAGTGCATGTGTGTACAGACACCTGTGAGAAACACACACACACACACACAAGAGAGAGAGATAGAGAGAGAGAATCAAGTTAAATTGAATTTGAAAGTATATCTTCTTTAGAAACATATTCTTTATTATTTCAGCATGCACTGAAAATGAAATTACAACTGAGACATTTTATATTTCTTTTCTCAAAGTATTTAAAGTCAGTGTTCATGTTACATTTACAATACAGCTCTCCTGGTACTGGCCCATTTCAAGAGTCAGGTCTCATGGCGGTCTGTGGCTTGTTTGCAGAGCTCAGGGTAAGATTGTCGACAAGCTTAATGTTGATTAACAGTGGTGATATTAGACATCTTCCTTTTTCTATCAGAAAGAGTATTGTTTGAAAGCAATATTATCCTTGATATTTGTAGCATATGTTTAGTCCATAATTTTAATCAAGTTTTAAGAAGTTGCTTCTCTCCTCAGTTTCAAATCATAAGCAAGTTTTGAATTTGTGGAACATTTCTCAGCTGTTAACATATTATGTCTTTCAGCACACATTCATTAATATGATGGCTTCCATTGATGATTTTATAATATTGAAATTGCTTCTATCTGTATGTTAGTGCAGCTCTCACGTTTGGTTAGAGAAGCTTCTTTTTGCAGATGGTGGTGATGACTGGAGAGACTCTAAATTCATCAACGGACTTGAAAAGAGGTGACAGTTGAGTGATCAGCATGAAACAAGACATCACTCTTACATCCTACAAGGCTCGGGAACCATTCTGGAAAAGGTGAAGAAAACAATGTAGGAATGCTCTGAAATGCTATGTTCCCGACACAAAGTGACTGCTGCGTTCATGACATCAGAGCGGCTCTTGTTACAAAAGACCTGCTCAAACCTACGTGAGCCTGCTGCATAGATATTGGAGGAGGGCCAAAATAAATGACCTCAAAAGAGAAGAGGGAGTGGTTGGAAAGAAGAAGGGGTTCAGTGAAAAGGGTATTGGAGAAGAAGCTGCAGAGAGAAATGAGAGGATTATGATTTAAACACATTAAAAAATAGGAAAAAAGAGAAAAAAAATATCTATTTTCTTAGGCTAAATCCTATGTGAACATGAATCATTTGTTCATCTACTACTGCATTTTGTTTTCTAATATATTATTTAAAAGGCTCTGCTTTGATTTTAGTGTGAGATTTGCCTTTACTCTGATACATGTTTTTGGCATCTTTTTCAAAGATCAGGTGGCTAAAAGCTATGTAGATTGATGTCTGCCTTTTCTGTCCTCTTCCATTGATCTGTGTGTTTATTTTCTGTCTCATAGTAACCATGCTGTTTTGTTACTATGGCAGGGTAGTTAGTGTGACTTCAAATCAAGTATTGTTATAGCTTTCACCAGTGTCGTGTTTTGCTTTGGCTATCTGGGATATTTTGATCTTCCATCTAAAGTATAGGATTGATGTGTTATATTACATTGGAAAATATTCTTGGAAGTCTGGTAGGGATTACATTGACTCTATAGGCTTGCTTTTGGAAATATAGCCATTTTCACGATGTTAATTCTGCCTATCCATGAGCGCATGCTTTTTTCTCTTCAAGTTTTCCCCTTCTGTAAAATTTTCATTGTAGACGTCTTTCACTTCCTTGACTAGCTATATTCCTGGCTGTTGCTTCTCTTCCTCTTCTTCCTCCTTCTTTACCCCCCCCCCCAAATACTTACCTCCTTCTTCTTCTCTGAAGCAAACAGGATTATTTTCCTGATTTCTCGTTCAGCATGGTCATTATTGGTATTTGGAAAAGTTACTGATATTTTTGTATGTTGATTTTGTGTACTGCTATTTTTCTGCAAAGGTTTATCAATCGTCTTTAGGGTCTTGTATATATGTGATCTTATAATCTGCATAATTTGACATTTATTCTTTCTGAAAAATAAAGTTCTAAGTTTCTGATTATGTTTCATAGAATTTTACCCTAAATTCTCATCAGCTTTTATCAACCTGGACAGCCACTGATGTTCTAACTAGGACAGCAGCCTTTATTATTGATTTTATAATTGAGGTTTCTTGCTAGGTTTAGAGTAGTTCTCAAATCACACCACACTGGGACCAACCAAGCACTTGCTGGAATTCTCTGCTCTTGCTTTGCACTTCTGTGAGTCTTGAACTCTGCAGACCCGGGGGAAAGAATTTCCTTTTGCTTTGGTTGTTTCTTATACTACACAATGTCCACCAGCTGGAAGGACACTCAGTGTTTCCTTTATGTCTCTCAATCTCTTTAATGATGCACAGTTCTTGCTACCATTGTACTGCACTCTGGAGAGCTTGCATGACTCAAGCTCCTAGTTAATTTTCTCTTAAGAATTATTCTACCTACTTTTCTGACCTACTAATTTTTATTTACTTCTAATACCAAGATTTCAAATGATTGCATTCAAGAGACTACATTTTTCCTCTGGCCTGTTTTAAAAGTATTTTAATTCTCTTTCTTCTGTGCATTTATTTTCATTTCTGTGAACATGACTTTTATGATTTCTTTCTTTAGTTTTTTGAAGTCTTTAAAATTTTATTTTATTTTATTTATTGAGACAGAGTCTCACTATGTAGCCCAGGCTGGCTTAGAACTCCAAATCCTCCTGTCTCAGACTCACGAGTTCTGGAACTATAGACATCTGGCACCACATTTGGCCCATTTTCATACTTTTTTATGTTAGTTTATTCTAGATCTCTGTTTATCTTATCTGAGAGCCCCTATATGAGGACAAAAATCTGTCCTTTCTGACTTTCTGTGTAGACAAGTCATCCAACTGTGATTTTATTTGATTCTTTTTTCCTGCAATTGCTAGGGATTTGGGACACAGAGGTAAGTCGTGTGTGCATCTGTTGATCTAAGCTTTCATGTTATGAGTTTTTGAGCACAGTTTTTTCATTCTTTTTCTAAGGTTGAATTATAATGAAAGACAAATTTGTGTTTAGATGTGAGCAGCTGAGCCTGTCTGGTAGATCTGAACAAGAGTCACTATGGTATCCAAGCATGGAGGTTCATGCCTATAATCCCAACACTTGGGAGGCTGAGGCAGGAGAACTACAGGGTGGAGGGGGTGGAGAAGTTAGAATGAGAATTGGATGTTTTGTCCCAGCTTACAGGCACCCGTCTATATGTCAAGTGTGATGCCACTTTATACTCCTACTCAGGCAAGGTCCTTATCCTCTCTCTGGCTTCAACTACTGTGCATCTCATAGCCCTTTTTCTAACATAATGGTGGGATCTTAAGGATTTATGGGGGGGAAATGGCCTCTTTAACAATTTAAAATTCTATTGCAATTCTGAACTTCCTTGAAAGGAAGAGCAATAAAATGATTAAAAACATGAGAGTTACAGTAGAATTATTCAAGAATCACTTGGAAAGAAGTATATGTTATTAGTATACATGCCCCATCTTTATATGCAAGAGTCTTATATATGTGAAAATGTAGCATTATATTGGAACCTCAACAAGTCAGACAATGACAGAGTATACTTTCAAAATATATATTTTTTTAATTGAGAACTTGAATCTATGGACATATTCTAACTTGTTTATATTCCCATCATCTTATACTCTTATGTCCCCATGTCCCCTCTCCCTTGTGCCCATTGCACTGAGGTCCTTCTTGGTGGAGTATCAGTAAACACTTAGGGGTCATGAGAGCACCAGTCAGTGTCTGTGGGGGTGGGGGGCACAATGTCTCAGGGTACACCTTGATGCTTTGTGGCTCTTACATTCTCTCTGCCTCCTCTTCCAAAATGTTCCCTGAGTCTTGGAGAGTGAAGTCTATTTTAATGTTGAGCTCTTTAAAGCACTATGACAACTCTGACACTTTAGGAGTCAGTTAAGAGCTATTTGTGTAAGAAACACAACTTCTAGTAGTCTGAAAACTTTTTATTTAGTAAATTCAATAATCTACCAAGATAAAACATTTCTGAATTGATTTAGTTGGAACCAAATCCTAAAGCAATTTTATACAGTTATTGATGGTACAGATGATGAAATTTGTGGGAAAATGGACATCAGTGACTAACATAATATTATTTCAGATAGGTACTTCTAAGTATGAGATAGTTTTAGAATACACATAATAGTTAACTCACCATATTTTCTCTTTCAGACTTTCATAAGGGCTAAGAGATTAAAAAATAATGTCTTATGTGCCTAAAATAATTCTTTAATTAATGTAAACTTTAACTGCTCTATGATAAAAGCAGGGTGCCATTGTTAAATGATCAGAAAATACGCAATTGCATTTTGTTTCTTGAATGTACATTAAAATTGGCACATTAGACTCTGAAAGTGGTTTTCAGCTAAGAGTAGAGAATGAAATCATTTGAAAAGTGTAAAAATGTATTTTTAGCAAAGTTTATTTATTCTTTGAGTGTACAAGCCACCACAGTTGTCCAAATGAAAGACTGGGCAAATTGTGGTACTCCAGGTTTAACTGTGATTATGGTCCTCAGATCTTTCTTTTGGATTATTACCAAGACTAAATTGGTCTGTGATTTCTACACATAGTAGGACTCAGGCTTGAGCTCTCTCTCCCATTTATCCTGCTTCTCTGTTCATTGGGATGTGTCTGTGTCAGCCTCCTTGGAAGTTGGTAAGTCCTGTCCCCTCCTCCAGTTCTCATTCTATCAGATTCTTCAGAGAGAGCAACTTGGAGCTGACGTTCATCACCAGTAGTCAGTTATCCCTCAGAGCACTACAGTTCATTGAAAGACAAGCAGAAACTAAGGAGACACCACCCTTCCAGCCATACCCAAGTATGTATGTATCTCACAATCCAGAGGTCCTTCATGACAATTTATCTATGAGATGTAACTGACAAGAGCAGAAAGAAGAGTGAAGTGTGATACACATGCACGCATGCGCACACACACACACACACACACACACACAAATGCACAGACATACTGTACTTACTTGTGAGGTACATCTTCCAGAGAATGCTGTAAGTCCTCTCTGAGAATTATTAATGGAATTTGGGTGCTCCTGACAACATGTCTTATATCATGGTGCTTCAACACATTCTAGTAAAATTGATGGACTCCATTTAAGCTCATGTGGGCTCAGCCACTGGAAAGCACAGCCTTTCTAAGGAACTTCTCCACTACAAACCTGAGGGACACAGTGCATAACATGTCCAACTGCATAACCCTGATGGGATCAGGTATCCAGTATTGGCTTTAGTTTAATTTAATTATTAATTTTGAAAGGCTGTATGAGAGTATTAAGAATAGTTAAGAAGTAGACTTCTGAAATTCAGAGTAAGTGGACTAAGATCAAAAGAACATAAAGGACATGATGAGCTTACTGCAAGTGGATGTCGCTGTGAATGAAAATGAAACAGAAGCCAGGTCTTCCAGCCTCACCATGCCATCTGGTGAATGCCTTAGAGTTTTACAATGCTTGGTATTCCCCTGACTGCACCGATGCAGCAGGTTTCCTTTCTTAGACAGTCAGTAGCCATGATCAGGTGATCAAGGGTTTCTGTAGGAGCCTGTGATTATCTATCTCCAAGAAACCGTCTGTGCAGATGTAATTGTTGCTGGGATTTGACCCACGGGTACTGAAGCTTACTATGACATTTGTACTCAGAGCTGTAAATCCAGAATGATCATAGCCCTGAGACAGAAATACCAATATTGAAATTGGACATAGTCATTGATAAGAACATGAAGAAACTTTAAATCTCCTTTGAGTAAGAGAAGAGCTTTTTTATATTCAGGTGACTGGTAAACTTGAATCTAGGTCTAGTTCAGCTTTCAATCCACTATGTCACCTTCTTGGTCAAGAAGCTATATTCTGTAGCTTTATTTTCTCCTATAAATTAGAGGTTGTTTAGTCAGGGTTCTTTAGAGGAAACAGGGTTGGCAGAATGGATTGTAGTAAAAGGGAATTTATTGGGGTAGTTTACGACAGTCCAACAATAGCAGTCTGCAGGCCCACAGGTGAAGAAACCAGTAGCTGCTCAGTCCACGTGGCTGGAGACCTCAGCAGTCCCAATCCAGCCCAGAAAGCCTGATGGCTCCCTGGGGAGCGGCTGCTCTTGAAGTCAATGATGTGAGGCTGAGGAAACTGGGTTCCGATGTCCAGGAAGGGTAGGAGAGCAGGATATGAGTGCAAGTCAGGAACAAGCACCAGCAGCTAACAAGCAGGGAGGCCAGGAGAGAATTTCTTCCCCTTTATATAGCCTTAGGATGGGGGTCTTACAACCCTTCCCCAGACTTAATGGCTTCCTGAGTCTCTGGAATTTCCTTCCTGCACTGCCCACACAGGAAAGAATGTTTACTTCTAGATTCTTTGAGCTTCCTTACATCTTGCCCCCTACTTCTCTGTAGGATGTTTACAGGAAGAGGCTGCCTTCCTGTAAACATTCTCAGAGACCCACCCAAGATTACTTGAAAGGTCAAGTTGACATCAAAATTTAACCATCTTAGAGGTCTTGACTGAATCCCATCAAGGGATCTTAGTAATATGAGCATCTGTGCTTTTCATTTTCTAATTAATAAATGAAATGAAGACAATGTTTATTGTCACAAGTCTAATGCTGAAGATTTTGTCTGCATGTTTATGTCTGTTGGAGATGTTTTGCATGTAGAGCTCTTCTAAGTAGCCAACTAAAAATGGCTGAAAATTTAAGCATGCTGAGAATTTTTCAATTAGCACTTGTAATTTATAAGCTGAGGAACAAATTAGGAGGGAGAATAAAACAGCCTGTTATTTTAATGGGGAAAAAAACACACATTCTGAACCAAAATTTGGGAAACAATGGTTAATAATAAAGCAAATCCTTTTCTATTGAGATTATTTTCAAAAGACATGATTAGGTTATTTACATTTTAGAACTGAAAAAAATATAAGAATCTATTGGGGATCATGAAATCTAAATACTTTAATAGTTTTCTTTAATCTTTATATAAGAGGCTATTTTCTTTAGTTCTTACTTAGAAAGAAATCCTTACAGTTGAGGAAACTTAAATTCACAGAGATCACACTATGACTATGTCAGAAGAGGTGCTTGAAGCACGATCCATTGAGACCATTCTTCCTCCTGGATTTCTTCCAAAACATTCAGAAGCAGTGGAAATTAATATTTCTACTACGTCAGTGAAAATAGAACTAGATGTACAGCATTACTTTTTCTGATTCTGATCTAAGAAGTTCTAGTACCTGAAAAAATAATACAATAATCACACACACACACACACACACACACAACAACAACAACAACAACAACAACCTCAGATAGAGACTGAAGATGCCAATATTTTCCCTACGCATATCATCCTACAATGAATATAGAGATTAACTATAACTAATAGTTAATAATAACTAATAACAAAATAGAAAAACTAAGCTGACATGCAACTCCAGAGACAGATAATAGGGATTCAAAGGGTTGTGAGGAGGGAATGGCAGAGCTGGGGGGGGGGATATGCACATAACTAACTCCAAAATGAATTGGTCTCATAAAATTCTTACTCTTGCACAGTAAGCTAAAAGATATAGCTCTCCAAAGGAATATGGGGCATCATATGGTCAGAAGGGCCTTAAAGAGGGTGGGGTGAAGCTTAACCCTGATACAATTGGCTCTGGCTTGTAGCTCCCAGTACCAGAAATCAGTTACTACCAACTTTGAGTTGTTGACTGGAGACATCTAAGAGGTTCCCAAAACAGGAACAAGGCTTCTGTCCAAGCGCTTGATTATCTGCCTGAGGTAAAAGATAAGACCCTATTGCTGAAGACACCACAGGCTGCCATGACACAAAATAGAGAGACCAGGCTGGAATCTGGAAGGAATCCAGTTCCCAGATGGTTAGTCCATATAATGTTGCAATGTGCTGCAAGTGCTGCCAGGGGAGAATAGCCAACAATGCTGGGAGAAAGCAGGGGACACTGTTACACTACAGCAACCAGCATGACAAGATGTACACCCTGTGCAATAGTGGCACTCTGAGGGTAATCAAGGGCTCTCTGACTGGCTAAGAGATCTACCCACTCAGCAGCAAGGAACCCTTAGCTGGAACAGGGATCCTAACCAAATTCCTATGGAGACCAAGAATCTGGACTCCAAGGGGAAGCTTCTACTAACCAGAGGCCTAAAGAGAGGCTTCACGTGTAATCTCAGCAAATTAACAATGCTTATCTCTTTTACCTATGCTGATCTCACTCTCTGTTGGAGAATGTGTTTATTTTTCAGCAAGCAGTGGGAACCGTGGACAACATAATTCCACCAACGAGACCAGAAATGATAGCTGACACCCTGGCAGAAGATGAACCACCCCTCAGACATCATCAGGAGCTTAGGTGAGACCATGGAGGAAGTGGCGAGATGAACAAGGGTGCTGCTTCCAAAGCAAGCCTGCTCCAGGATGATGGAGATAAGACACTGAGCATTCTCAAACCAGACCAAAGCAGAAATCCAGAGACTTCTGAGTTCAATACTAAAGTGCACATGTACACACACACACACACACACACACACACACACACACACACACACACACACACACACAATTTTCCAGACCACGATTTATCATTTAACAAGCCCATAGAAAGTAAAAATCATGGCTAAGAGGGACCACTGTACTGTACTGTACTGAGTGGAACTATAATAACCTGAAGCTACATGAATGTGACGCACTTCCCCTACCACCTCATCTCTAAGAAGAGAAGAGCACAGATAATTACAGATGATGACAGGGAGTGAATGATAAATCCTGGTTGGCTTATCATGATATTCACAATAAGATGGATCTAAATACTAATTTCTGGATCCAAAAAAGACTAAGAAGGAAGAGTAGAAGGCAGCTTAAAAAAAGAAAGTGACTTTTGGAACTGATTCATAAAGGTATCCTGTGTAAAGGCATCCAGTTCAGCATTCTCTTTCCCTTCCATGAGTACAGATCACAGGGAAGTTATGTTTGTCAGGATACTTGTGGTTTCACAGCCCCACACACACCATGTTCAATTTGGAAAGTAGAAATTACCAGAGTTCTGACCTGAGGTGGGGATGGTATGAATGAGTTACTGGAAATCAACATCAAATACGGAAAAACAAATGATACATGTATGACTAGAGAAAGTAATTTAAACTCTCTAAATTATAGCTTTCCTAGCTTTGGAGTAGGAGTGGGGGTGAAACAAATTTATAAACATTTATAAATATACTAGCCTCTAACTAGAGAGTTAGTCACAAGGTGGCTTCATGAAAATCACTTTATCGTCTCTGCTGTCAGAGTCACCAGGGAATTAAAAGTCACATGCAGTGGCTGGGACCAGGGGTTGTCAGACTGATCAATTATTCACAGGCTTAAATAATGTAATTCATTATGGACTATATATATATATATATATATATATATATATATATATGTCACATGCATCTTTGATATGTATGATGGGTGCCAAGGAGAGGTGCATTAAGTGACCTGACATGAATCTAGCTCACATATGCATACATATATTTCTAAGTGCATGTCTGTAATCAAAGACAGAGCATACAAGCCTTCCTCATTGCATAGCTCAGGGCTAGATTCCATAGATGTGTGACAATTTTCTTTCCTTTTAATTTGTTTCTAGGTTTCTGTAGCCCTGGATAACACTGGGGCTGATGAAAACTGGGTTCTTGAACACAGAAATCTAAGATTTCTTGACACGTTAGATGATGAAATATGCTAATGTGATGGGAAAACAAGCTGTTTCCTGAGGGGGGGGGGAACAGATTCCCAAGTGGGAAGCTTTTATTTTAAGCATGAAAACATCTTGTTTGTCTCTGATGTCTTTAAAAATTAATTAATTTTTGACATTTTCATACATGTATACAATATATTTTATGCTGTCTTTGATATCAGACTACATACTGTTGATGTTAACAAATGGATGATGATTGAGACTTAAAAATGTGCTGTCCAATAGAGGTGCAAACAACCAGCCACAAGTTTATTTACTTTAAAAAACAGGATTAGAATCTTGATGTTCCATTTCATGTGGCCCAGGTATGCATTGTGGTGACTAGTAAACCACATGATATATAGTGCAGTTATTTAAAAATTGATTATTATAGACTTTTTTGGGCGAGTACTGTCCTATTTCAGCAACAGGAAATCTTTAAAAATAATAAAAAAGGAATTTTAAAGAAATGACACAATTTCTTTAATAAACACATATTAAATCATTTTATTTTGACTCACCTGCAAAACAGTACCATGACAACATTCAATGTGAGCTCTGAGTGTCCTTTTCCATGACTTGCTAGCCAAAATAGTGGGCACATTATTTTCCTTTTGTTCCTCTGAGTAATATAGCGAGTCTATTTAGTGGAGAAGTGCACATATGAGTTGTTACTATGTGGAGGTCAGACAAGAGCAGCTGTCCCCATTTCTAGGTCTCCTGCACAAATCGAGACAAATCACATTCACAAGTAAGTTGTTCCCAGCAAGTTCGTAAATTTGTAAAATCTATCTCTATGCCATGCATAAATTAATGAATACCTTTGTTAAATTACTGACAACAGAATATCTGGCAAGCAGACCACACTGTAAAGCTAAAACTAAAATTTGGACTTTTACACAGCTCACAGTATGCCTGGAAACAGACTCGTGGGTCATAATGGATCATGAGATGTATTATCATAGAGATTCCAGTGGACTATAGGAAAACAGGGACAGAGATCAAGCAAGCTGGAGGTTAAGAGATATAGACAGAACATTGAAGGGGAAATGTCATTATATTGGATTTTCAATATCAATTATGAATAATCTGAATTTTTCAATATGGTGGATATAAGGCATTCAGTGACCAGCTAGTGGACCTCAGTGATTTTAGCAGTGACAACCCTTCAAGCCTCAGACACACTAGAATGATTGAGTATAAAAGTTATCTTTGAGTTTTCCAGACAGAAAGTAGAAAATGGACAAAGATGGTGATGCAGAAGCTGCAGGAAACACCAAGGGAATATTTGTGTGTAGAATGGAATAGGTCACAACAGGCCAGAATTTTCTCTTAAATGACCACAAAAACCTACTGAAGTTGCAAAACCCTTCATATTTTAATATTAGAGAACTAGGAAACAATAGCTGAATATTCTAATTTCTCAAAAAAGTGAGAGTCATTCAGAAGAGACCTGAAAAAAAACAGCTCCTCCATGTCCCTCCCAATCCTCCTGGCATGTTGAAGACTCTGAGTATGTGATCCAGGGAATAAAAACTGGTCCTTGCACTGGGGATATAGCATGGTTGCCTAGCATGTATGGCAATGACTCGATCCCCAGCACCACATAAAACCAAGCATGGAGGTACACACCTATAATCTAACACTTGGGAGGTGGATCAGGGGTTCAAGGGTTCCTCAGCTACTTACTAAGTTTGAGGCTTAAAAACTAACTTGGCTTTTGTAGATGGCTCAAAGCTACAATTGATCTCACATGTTGAAATTAAAAGTCAAAAGACGTCAAAATATTTATGGTTTATATTTTTAAGTAGAGAGTTTTAAGAAAAATCACTTGGGACATCTGTATCACCCCTTCTGAGGTTCAGGAAACATTGTGGAAGAGGGCAGAAGGAATGTAGGAACCATAGAACGGGAAGAATGCTGTGGAATACCATCTCCCAAACACAGCATGGACATTATATTCGTGCAGTCACAGCAGCTGGGATTACTTGCACAAAACCTGAACATGATTGGGACTATGGAAACTCCATCATGGAGAGTGGAGGAGCTCATGGCCATACACTCCAAGCATTAGTAATGCATGCTGGGCGAGGAGAGGCACTTTCTCCAATGGTGTAGTCACCAGTAAGGTGTGTGTGCTCTGATAAAAAATCACCCACCACCCATGATCATGCATGGAACCCCAATTAAACTCAGTGGATCACACACATATACATGTGCTCTCTCTCTCTCTCATATTAAAATATAAGATGGAATCATTTGGAAGAAGGGGTTCAGTGGGAAGGGTGAAGGACAAGAGAAGGTAATAGGTGGTAAATATAATCAAAATACATTATATGCATATAAAATATATTTAAAGAGTACAGTGAAATAATTAAAATCATAGGTAGTTTTTTTTTTTACCAGAAAAGTTGTATAGATATTGGACTGATCAGATGGTTGTTTTAGAATGAAAAAAAGAAAAATATTAAGACTGTAATAGATAAGTTAGCAGATTATACATAGAGCAAAGACAATATAGCATAATTATGTAGGGTCTATCAAAAAAAACATGGAAACTTACCTGGAGAGATTGCTCAGTGGTTAAAGGTACTTCCTGCAAAGCCTAATCACCTGGGTTTAATTCTCTCATACCCACATAAACCAGATGCACAAAGAAGTGCATGCATCTGGAGTTCATTTGCAGTGGCTGGAGGCCCGTCCCCATTCTCTCTCTGTCTCTCTCTCTCTCTGTCTCTCTCTCTCTCTCTCTCTCTCTCTCTCTCTCTCTCTCTTTCTCTGCTTGAAAATAAATAAAATTAGTTAAAAACATGGAGACTAATGTAGAAAGTAGAGACAAGAAGTGGAGCGACCAATCAGACAACAAATGCACATTAAGAACAAAGGACAGATGTGGGCCATATTTACACATGTTTCCACGTAGAGGATTAGAGTCTTAGAAGCATCACAGGAAACAGTTTATAGCAATATCTAAAGACAGTGGCCAAGAATTATTTTTAAAATTATTGAAAGACATCAATATCAAATATCCAGGAAGCTCAGTGAACTTCAAGTTACATACAAAGAAGTAATATCCTTAATTGTATATGCAGTAAAAAATAATCCATAGAACATGAAAATGAAATAAAGATAATTATGGCAAATAGTAATTAAGAAAAATTTTATCACCTTTGAGAAAGAAAACGATTCGTGCTGGAGATGTGAAGATGATGTCTGAGGGAGTGAGGAATGCTGGGAGTTGGAGTGGAAAGGCCTAACCATCACTTGTGTTCAGTGCAGGAGTTGATAGAGGAAGTGAATGGGCCTCAAGGCTGTGTAGGACTGTGGAAGCGGAAGCAGGGAGAGTAGTGATTAGCATTAGGCTGATATGTGTCAAGGTGTGTGGCATCATAACTTGGCTGTTCTTTAAGGGAAGAGGAAAAGAATGCGTCAATCACAATCCCAGGATGGGAAGGGGGAACAGCTTCCACAAGCTAACCACATTAATCAAGACTCCTGGTAGAAATGAGAATGGGGAATCCATATTCTGCTAAACCAGGTAGCAGCCATGCAGCAGGGGGTTCACAATTTGGTCAACCTCCATGCAACATGTAAATACAAGTGTAGAGACTCAACTGGCCCCACGATGCTTCAGGAAGCCAGGGGCTTCCCAATTCAGTGATCCAGGTTGACAGGGATCAGTACTTCAGCCCAATTAGAAGAACCACGACTGGAAGCAGGTAAAACCTGTCTTCTCTATGGCCAAATAGAAAATCTAGAATAAATACAGAACTAGTGAAAGAGTCACTATATATATATATATATATATATATATATATATATATATATATATATATATATATATGTGTGTGTGTGTGTGTGTGTGTGTGTGTGTGTGTGTGTGTGTGTGTGTGTGTGTGTGTGTGTGAAATTGGGCATCAGAGAGAATGTTACCACATTGGAAGATGGATACTAATTGTTATGCTTCTTTTTAAATATTTTATTTATTCATTTTCAAGCAGAGAGAGGGAGAGAGAGAGCGAGCACTAGGGCCAACACCTTGTGGTTCTGGCTTATGTAGATCCTGGGGAATTGAACCTGAGGCTTAGGCACTGGAGGCAAGTGCCTTACCCACTGAGCCATTTCTCCAGCCTTGCTTCTTTCTTTTGAAAGTTGTGTCTTCAAGAATCATTGCCTGACATCTGGTCTGGAAATCCCTCACCCTCTTACAGATGACTCAGTAAGGTTGAGAACATGAAATCCTCCAAGGTCAGACTCATGGTTTCCTTTCAGGCCCATTTAGCTTTTAATTGCAAAACCAGTGTGTTGACTAACCACAAGGACATGTTTGGTGCTTGCCAGAGAATAAAATCTGAATGCCATTGCTACCCAGAGGTGGCTGTGGACCTGGGGGCACATGCACATAGGAGCATGAAGCATCATCTTGTGGCTTCCTACAAGTATGCCTCCTCCTGGAGGCAATGTATTTTCCTGCCAGATGGTTCTACTCAGTTGACCTGGCCAGCAACCAGGGTCAGAAACTGGAAAGGAATGCAATATGTAGTGATCAATGATGTAAAAGTCATCAGAAAGACCCATGCCTAAAGGAAGAAGTCCCCATTCCACATTAGAATACCATAAATTCTTTCATTTACCATACCAGTAATTTGGATGATTTTGTAGATGTAGCATGCAGACTTATTCTCTCGAGGGGAGAGAACAAGGAATTAGGATCACTTTACAATAAACCCTCACTGCTGAAATTTAATGAAGCATGGCTTGTTTGGAATTAAATCACACAAGAACCATCACCTCATATCTTCCAACCTGCCAGACTCTGATGAGAACATTGCATTTTCCCAACATGGCTGAGAGATTTCCCAGTTACCTATGCCTGTCTATTTGCTTCCCTTATTAGACTGTGAGTTCTTTGAAGACAGTAACTTGATGCAAGCCTAACCTCTGATGACGTAGATTCATGACCAGATATCAAACACTCTGAAAATGACCTAAGAAAAAATAGAGAGAAAGAATAAGGGAAAGGAAAATGAAGAGATCAGTATGTGATTTCAGTTACCTTCCCAAAATATAATTGCTTATTTTTTAATAAAGAAAAAAAAGAAAGAACAGATGGACACTATGAGTAGAGAACAGGTTTGAAAAAACAATAAATTAATTCTCAGTCATTCATCCTCTATGGTTATAATGCAAGAATATAAAATCCTTTATGTAGCTTTGTAGTAAGAAAAGCTAAAATTCTCATTATTATCTTGTCCTTGTACTGGTATATAATTTTGCTTCTGTCTATAATGTGTTTTCATTGAGAATTATTATTTATCCTTCAAAATTCATCTTTAAAAATTGCTTCTATTTTGAAATCATCCCCAGGCACAATTATTTTCACTCTTCCTTTATCCTCATTAATCTGTGTGCTCACATTTATTATAACACTTGTCACCCTCATTTTTAATCACTTGTCCTCCCAGCTTCTTTACTAGGCAGTGCATGAGTTATATGAAGAGAAAAAAAAAACAGGACTCTTTGAACATAAACATGATGCTTTATTTATTTCTAAATCTTTGGTGTGCAGAATTTTCATGGTCCCTGACACAAAACAAGCACCCAGTAAAACATAGAATAAATAAATATTGAACAAAAAAAAAGATGTTTAGTAGAATGTTACAAAGAAGCTAGAGGGATGTATGTGAGGAGGGTAGAAACCCAAACACTGAGAGGCCAGAATGATTGGGGACTCAAAGAACACTAAGACAATTACTACTGCTTTTGGTGTAAGAAATATCTGGCAAATTCGAATTCCCCCAAGCTGGTTATAGTCATTGTGAGTGTAAGACAAAACTCACAGGGCCTTAATACACTACCTTTTAGGGGAAAGTTAGGGTTCATGTGTCTTCAGGCTAGAGTCCCTCAAACATGTGAATCAATGTGCTGACATTATATTGTGAAAAGAAGATTTATATACCATTATACAGAAATGTACAAGAAAATTATCATCATGGAAAAACTATGAAGGCTCCTCAACAAACTGAAAATAGAACTACTGTGCAAACCAGCAATCACACCACTGGACATATGTCCTGTGATGGTAAATTTTGTTGTCATCTTGACTTATTTAGTAATCTTGGGTGGGCCTCTGTTTCCAGGAAGGTGGCCCTCTTAGTAGGGAGCAGGATGTAAGGATGTTCAAGGGAGCTAGAAACAAACATCCCTTCCTGGAAGGGCAGTGTAGGAAGGGAATTCTAGAGACTCAGGAAGTCAACAAGTCTGGGAAAGGGTTACAAGATCCCACCCTAAGGCTCTATAAAAGGGAAGGACATCGCTTGACCCTTCCCCTGCCTGTTTGCTGTTGTGTGCATGGTGCTGGTGTTGGGTTTTCTCTCTCTGATTGGACTGTAAAAAGGGGCACAGTGAGAGAACTGGGGCCCATCTAACCCTACCAACCGACTGTAGGCTGATACCTGAGATTCTGGCAAGAGAGGAGCCACCACAGTCATACCATGGAGGATCCATATGGAACCACACAGAGAATGTCAGGATGAACAAGGGACCCACAGCCACAGCCATTCAATCAACACAGGATAAGCCAGTGAGACAGAAAACCAACGATTTTCGACACAAAGACCCCTAAGCTCACAACCTTAAAGCAGCCTTAATACTCATCCACCATGACTCAGGGATGTGGAAGAGGGGACAGAAAGACTGTGAGAGCCGTGGTGGGTGAGATTATCCAGAGGCATGGCCAGGAGAACCTGGCTGAATACTAGGCTATCCATGGTCCCCTGTCACAAGGACTGATCCAGAAGACCCATGGAGGAGGTTATCCAGAGGAGTGGGGAGGGGAGGGCAGCGGGGAATTGGGGATAACAACTCATTGTTTGCCCACTAAATATTGTAACTCATTATGGACAATAAAAAAAATTATACACTGAGAAACCAAAATGATAATCAGAAACTATCAATGGTTAGTAATACCACCAACATCAGTTTGGCGTTCATTCTTGGTTACACAGGCAGGTTATCTGTCCCAGGTTACCTGATAATTAGATGTGACTACGCTTGAATTTAAGCTGCTGGATTCTAAGTTGAAGAATGAACTCTACTTCCAAGCCTGGACCATTTATGCCTCCCATGGAATCCTGCACACACTGTTTCTTCCACCTCACCTTCCAGCAGGGGCAGGCATGGTAAAGAACCCTGGTAGATCACTGGATGGTAGTTGCATGAGAGACTCAGATGGGAGGATCTTCATTATCTTAATCACTTTTTGCAGAAGGTTCTTCTGACTTACTGTAATAAACCATATCACCTATGTTGTGAGCCATAAAGACCACAGCTCAGCTGGCCTGTTGCGACTTGCCATAACTTTAGCACTTGAAAAACCAACAAGGAAGGATCACAAGTTCAAGGGCATTCTGGGCTAGAGTATGTGGCTATATTTCAAAAACAAAGAAATAACCTCGAATTTCAATCACTTCACATATTAAATGGTTACTTTTCATAGCAATTTACCTATAATATTGACAAATTACATAATTTCCTTATCCGTTCTCTGATATGTGGATATGTGGAGATTAATCCCTTTACAGGGTTAGTGTGAAGCTGAGGATCAGGTTTTATCCACTGTCAAATTCTTAATAACAGGTTGTCTGTGTGGACTGTTCCTTTTCTTCATAGGGATTGGGCAGAGGGAAAGAAATGATTTGAGAGCAAGTACCTTCCTTTGTAAGAGACCAGATTGGAAAATGTAGATCTTGTCCCTGGTTAGTTAGGGGCACCCTGCTCTATGGCAATGAATCTTTTGGGCTGAATATTCTATGGTCTGGTAGTGAGTTCCCAACCTTGAGTAATGACCTTGGAATCCGGCATGGCAACTCTAGATCACTAAATCCAATCACCTGCATTTGTGCCTCTCAGTGTGTGGTCTCTGACTAACAACCAACTTTGGGCCTTGTGAGAGTTAATCTTAATTGTCAACTTAAGCGGATCTGGTGGATCTAGGGGACAACTCTCTGGTTATGCTTGTGAATGAGTTTCTAGATTGGGTTAATTAAAATGACTGACTGTGGGCAACACCATCCCAAATGGAATGAAAAGGAGAAAGTTGAGCAGAGCACCAGATTATCACCTCTGCTTCCTGAATGTGGCCAGCTGCCTGTGTTCCCGCCGTCATGTCTACTCTGTCATGAAGGACTGGAGTGCCCGGAACTGTAAGCCAAAATAAAAGCTCTGTCTTCCTTAGCTTGCTTTTGTCAGGCATTTGATCACAACAATGATATAAAGGAACTTGTAGACCATCATCCACACAGTGAGTGAGGGGTGAGCAGGGGACCTGCATGATGCTCCCATCTTAGGGTACAGCCCTCAAGACAGTCAGCTCTCTGTGCTGGCTTCTGTTCCAGTGGCCTATGGGTTTCCTGATGGATGTCACTAAACATTCTCTTATCATGAGGAAGGCATGAGTGTTGCTGGACTTCTTACCCTTCAAAGTTGTTTCCAAGCCAGAGATTTTTGAGATGACTTTGTGGCAAGGAGGACCGTGAGTCACACAGTTTTTTGAATTCTATTTCAGGAAACTCGTGGGAGGCAGTGTGGTATTGTGGAGAACAGTAGAGTTACCCCAGCTTGGGGTTTGGATCTTGACTCTGAAACTCACCAGCTGCAGGATACCACGGGGTTGCTCTGACTCTGAGCCTCATTCCCTTTCCCTGTGAAATGGGAGCATGAGCACCTACTCCCAGGATGGGGAGTGCTGAAAGAGAATGACTTAAGGATGCACACCAAGAGTTTTGGGTTCAGGGATGGTTCTGACACACCACACACACATGCAGGAACCTACCTTCAGGCAGCGTTGTCATATTCAAGACTCAGCTTCTGAAGATGAGCGGTTTCATAACTTTTCTATCTTAGTTTTGTTACTTCCCTTAACCAAATATGCCCAATATTTATCTTTAAAAAGCCACCAAATATATTGTTCAGAAAAAAAGATGTATTTCAAGTACATCAACCCAGCTTCAATTTCCTCACATGTATAACAGAAATGACAATTACCAAATGTGTTTGTGGAGAGGTAAATAAATCATAACCAATGGAATACATGTGGGGTTCAACCCAGCAATTTTGGAAATCAGATAACTGCTCTGTGCATACGCTCCTGCATGTCCTGTGAGCTGTGGCTTTACAAATGATAATTAGTATTTACTAAATATTTACTATGTTCCAGGCTCTAAGTTAAATACTCTATAGATGCTTCAAAATGGCATAACAACTAGATATCCACTATTTTAATTTTATGTATTTATTTGAGAGAGTAATTGTGGGGGGGGAGGGGTGTGTGTGTGTGTGTGTCAGGGCCTCTAACCACTGCAGACAAATGCTAGGCTCATGTGCCACTTTGTGCAGCTGGCTTTATGTGGGTACTAGGGAATTGAATCTGGGTCAGCAGGCTTTGCAAGCAAGCACCTTTAATCACTAATCTCCCCAGCCCCCTATTGCATTAATTTTAAAGATGAAAATTGTGTTATTTAGGCAGCTGAAGTAACCTTCCAAGTTGCCAATTATTAGAAGCAGGATTCCATCCCATGGTCTCCAGCTTTCTGCCTTTCCCAGTGCACGAACCTCAATTTTTATCCTTCTAGATTACTTGGCTGACTGTACAGGACTCCTGACCTTGAGGCAGGGAGCTTCATGGATGGTTGGAACTGTCTTGGGAAGATTAGTTCTGTTCAGTCAGGATACAGATGCAGTGCCTGTCAAGGTGGAGCTATATTCCCAACACTTCTTTAAACCAGCTCTCCCACACGTAAATCAAAGAGCTGGAGACAGAGATTTCATCATGAAATCTGTTTCACCTTCATAACATAGTTAAGGCAAAGGAATGGGGAAAACTCATCACTGCTAACAGACCAGCAGTTGAAGTTCCAGAGCAGTGTTGTTTTAATAGGAGGTTTCTTCTAAAGGCTCTGAGAATGTGGAGGAATTTTTCAATAAAGGGCAAATCACTCTACCTAGCTATCTATTTTTATTGTCTCTCTATTTGAAACTACCATTTAGAGATCATGATTAAAATATTTTAGACCCAACTCATCTGTTTCCTTTTTCTGGACTTTGACAAGTCTGGGTCCCACTGACTTAGACTTGTGGCTTTGGAACTATTAATGGTGAACCTCAAAGCAGATGTTTCACACGGGATGTAGCCACTGGGGAGACATGGGGGCATTGACATTCAGAGGCACAGGTGGAATCAGCAAAGGTCTGAGTGGCGGTCTTAAGTTCAGACAGAGAGCCTAGATAGCAGCTGGGTCTCAAGTTCAGAAGCCTGGCCTCCAGCACCTGTTCTAGTGCTGCCTTCTGCTGTGTGGCTTTAAGTGGGCCAGTCACTTCCTCTTTCTTGAGCTCTGCATCTTTCCACTGGTCACCAGCACTGTGATTCCATTTGCAAATCTCAAGTTCAACTTTCGGTCTCATTGTCACCTTTCCATAGTCTTCTTATATCCACTTAGTTCTGCTAACACATTTCTTTCTGGTGTGTGTGTTTGTGTGTGTACATATTCATGTCCATGGGTCTGGGTGAGCATGTCCCATGGCACCCACGTGGAGGCCAAATGACAACTGTGGGTGTCAGTCCTTGCCACCCACATTGGCTTGAGGCAGAGTTTCTCTTTGTTTACTGTTGAGTTCATCAGGTTCGCTGGCTTGCAAGCTTCTGGGAGTTCTCCTGTCTCTACCACCCTCCTCACTATAGATGCACTGGGATTAGAGATGCTCTTCCTTTGCCTGAGAATCTGAATTTAGACACTCATAAGTATGGCACTTGCTTTGCCCTGAGCCATCTCCCTAGTTAGCCATAACACGTTTCTTAACTCTTTTTCACTCTTGTGGTTTTTAAAAAAACTATATTAATGCATGTCTGTAGGTAGGAGTGCACATTCATTTGTAGTTGCATGTCTGTAGACAGGTACATGTATGTGGACATGTATGTGTGCATGCATGTAGAGGCCACAGGACAACCTCAGGGTCATTCCTCAGGAAGGTTGCTGAGGATTTTTTTTTTTTTGACAGTCTTTCGCTGACCTGAAATTTGCCAAGGAGATTAGACTGGCTAGCTAGTGAACCTCAGGGATTTTCCTGCCTCGACCTCCCCAGTGCTGGAGTCACCAGCATGTGCTGCATGGTTGCTGGGCATCAAACTGAGGTCCTCCTGCTGGCGAGGCACTTTCCTCACTGAGCTATCTCCATAGTCCCTGGAATTTCTTGGATTTTTTTGCTTGAAAGGTATATATCTCGTGGTCTCCCTAGCATGGCCTTCGCCAGCTTCCTGAGTGCATGCATAGTTCAGCATTCAGTTTCCACTTCCTCCAAGGAGAGAACCTGGATGACTGTAACCATCAAGTGTGAAATCTGAATTTATTCTCTAAGAAACCTGACATCACCCCAGCTGGACTTGTACAATGTCTTCAGAAGGCCTAAGTTTGCAAACTGAATAACTGCACGGTCCATAAACTTCACAACTAAGGAAGCCACAAAGTCTTCAGTTGTGTTGTATCTTTCTAGACCTTCCTAGGAACCGTCTGCCTAGAATTTCCCTCTGACAGATAACTAGCGTTATCTCATTTCCTAGCGTGGTCTCTTCCTCACTAGGATTCACATTTTCCCTGAGAGGGTGAGATGGCGAAGCCCACATCCATAGGGAGCAGAGTGGTAAAGGGGTCAAAAGGAGGCCAGGCTTGAAACCCCAAGCTGTCTCTGGCATTCAGTCTCTAGGTAGGCTTGGGGAAATCACTTCTCCTATAGGAAAGAGCCTATGACTTTCCCTGCTTTCCTGTTCTGTTCACAAGTGTGAAACTCCTTTATAAGATCCATGAAGGCTCCTCAGATTGTGAGAAACTGTACATATGTCAGGTGATTTTAATAATCAGTGAGAATGGACCCTTGCTTACCACATGGGAGCTGTATTGTGTGAGGTAGTGTTAGCTTTATAATTGCTTTATTGAGATGTAATTCATATATAACTTTTTGAGCTAAGGGACCAAACCCTAGACTTTGGATAGACTAGTCAAATGCTCTTCCAATGAGCTCCACTCCCAACCCCTGAATTATGCTTTTAACGACTGAGATGTGTCCTTCTGCCAAATTTATAAGGCCCTAGGTCACCTTCTTCTTTTTCTCTTTCATTCCCTTGATGTTATAGTTGGCTTAACCTAAGCTCATAGCTCAGCAGCCCTGTCAGGTGACATTGATTTGCAAATGCCTGGGCTCCCCAGGCTTTCAGAATGAGTAGCCCTGACCTTCTCTTGGCTGTTCAGCCAGTGTGAGGCAGGAAGGGGAAGGGTGGAGGAGAGCTCCCACCCTTTCCTGCATAACAGCAGAGACCTCACACATGCACCGGCAACCCAACCAGCCCACAGAGAAGTAGCATCTTCTTGTATTTTGTGTTCCACTCAGCTGATAATTCACTGCAAACCATCTTTCAACTCCTTAAATTGGGATTCTTTAAAAAAAAAGAAGTTATTTAAATACATCAAAATTGCCTGATTATTGGCAAGGATACATCCATAATACAAAAAAAAAAGATCTACATAGAAGGAAGCTGAAGCAATACATATCAAATTCCAATCAGGATTAGGCAATGACTGGTCCAAAGACTCACTTTGACTAATGTAGGCATGGCACGAAGGACTTTCTCTCTCTACTGAGACAAAAGTCTCCATTTGGTCTTAATAATCTATGCTCATTTTTAATTTGGACATTGCATTGTTTAAAAAAATATAAGCATGTTTATCACAGTTTAAGTGGCTTCAGACCAGAAAAAAAATCAAGTGGCAATCAATAACCCATGGATGGTCCTGGCTGCAGTAACCAGAGTGAATACCGCCATTGGAGGAGGAAGAGCCAGCTGGGCAGGGATGTGGAGCAGGAAGGGAAAGAGACTTTCTGGGGGGTTGGAATCCAAGTGTCTATGCAAGTTCTTGACCTCTGTGTACTTTGAACTATTCAGTCACTTCTCAGAGCCTTGGTTTTCTCCCATGAATATTGGAAGTGTCCCTAGAACTATTGAACTTGGCATTTCTACAGTTCTATGATATTTGCTTCCAAAGGTTTATGTGGTAGTTTTGAGTAAATGTCCCCCAATAGAATTTATTATAATTGTGAATTGTCTTCAGCCTTCTGGCTGGAGGAAGTGTCACTTTGGCCTGACCTCATGGGGTCTAGCCCTGAGGTATTTCAAATTGGATGCAAAATACTAGGGATAGATATGCAAAAGAAAAGCCTGAACCCCAGTCTGGCAGTTCTGCATTTTTGTGAGTTACAGTGTGCTTGCTTGCTTGAGGTGCTGGTGGTGGGTTTTTCTCTCTCTCGTCTCTCTGTCTCTCTCTCTGTCTCTCTCTCTCTCTGTCTCTCTCTCTCTCTGCTTGCTTCTGTGAAAGGAAGCCAGCCTTTTTACTTAACTTCCCCTGGGTCTGTTACTTCAATAAATACTTTCCTCCCAAAAATTGGCCTGGTTTGGAGATTCATCCCAGTGGCGTGTGACTGACTACGACATTTTATTACTAAGGTTTCTCTAGAGAAAGAGAACCCATAGTATGAATGTACGTTACAGTGGGAATATATTAGATTGGCCTATAGAATACAGGCTGGGCTTTCTGTAGGCTGGAGGCTAAGAGCCTAGAAGCTGCTCAGACCATGAGACTGGATGGCTCAGTAGCCCTAATCTGGTGCTGAAGGCCAGGAGGATGCAGTCCACAGTGCAAGGATGAAGAATTTGGGTTCTGATGTCAGTGAGAGATGGCCAGAGCCAGGCAGATGCACTGATGCAGGCACTGCATTTTCCTCTGACCTCTCTTTATGTCTGGCCTGCTGTTGGAAGGGCTGCCTCCTCTTCTATAGTCACCTCATACTTCCTGGGAATGCTCTCACCCATGCCCAGATGCCTGTGTTTTTTATTATTATTCCTGATGCAGTCATGTTGTCATAGAAATAAACTATCACCAAAGGACTGGCTCGGCCCTCCTTGTGTTCCCATTATAATCCCAACAGGCAGGAGGAAACTGCCATTCGAAGCCTTCTCACTCCTTTCACCTGGCTTTAGAATTCAAGGAAATTTCCCAGATTTTCTGCACATAAAGAAAACTGCAGTTTTGCACTCAACCTGGCTGCTTCTCGTTTTTCTGTCACAAGCCCTTCTCCCTTCCACCCCAAGACACTCAGATTTCAGTGAATGGAGAGTTTGAGTCTTTACCAAAAACAGCTAGAGCAAGTTTACTCTGGAAATAAAGCTAACTTGCTCTCTCTGATCCTGTGCAACAATGAGAAAGGAAAAATGAAAACACTTCACAATGAAGAGGGCATTTTAATATCAGTTTTTTCATAAGTTCCTCTGGTCACTTTATCAAGTCACCCTCTGAATTAGGAGATGGGGGTCAAAGTCCTTGGGCAGTTAGGTGAGGCTAGACAATAATAATGGGGTTTAACCAGGTTCATTAGTCTTCAACTTGGCATGAAAACTCACCTTGACAAGATTAGAAGAGGAACTAAGACATGGAGCAAAGAAGGAAAATTAAGCCCAAAAATTCCCGAAGAGATGCTGATTATCCCTTCAAGGAACTTTCATCTAGAGTCTGAAAACCAGTAGCCTGGGGCATGCTTGACCAGAGGATGAATTCCTGATGGAGTAGGAGCAGCTTGGTGAGGAAGCAGGCTAGGGCTGGACTGTGAATGGTGGACCCTGGGGGCAGAGGAAGACTCTCCATCCTGAGGGGGGAATTAGGAGCCAAGAGCAGGAACTCCATGGGAGGAAAATGACCCAGTACGCGTGGTAGCAAAGTTGGGATCATGACGCATCAAAGAAGGAAAAACCTGCCACAAGGACTAATACAGACAGCCCATGGAGGAGGATATCCAGCTGATCGGGGATGGGGAGGGGGGATTTGGGAATTGGGGATAACAACGCATTATTTGCCCACTAAATAATGTAACTCATTATGGACAATAAATATATATTTAAAAAAATAAAAGTAACAGGAATGACAAAAAAAGAAGGAAAACCACATCATATATATAGAGAAACATCAGTGTTAAGATGGGCAATGAAAACCTTTCATAGCTTCTGAATGAACTGCAAACATGGTTTGCACAGATGACAGGTCGGGACAGGCGCATGCATGGCGCAGGACTTTCTCATGTTCAATGATGAAAGCCGACGACAGTTGAAGTGTCACTTGGACAACTGTGGAGCACACAACCCACTGGGAATATGGCTCCATTGGCCATCAGTGAGGCTCCGATTTGCTCATTCACTTTGGAGAAAGCCTCTGGGTTACCCGCTTCTTAGTGTTCCTCCACATTCCTTTCTCATACCTGTGCTTGTGAGACCCCTCTTGGTTTCCCCAAGTTTTAACACAGTCGTGCTCCCAGAAAACTGCTGAGTGCTTGACCACATTAGTGCTATTGTTAGTGTCTCCTAAACCCTCTGGTTTCAGCCTAAGTTCTGCTCCCCAAATCTGTATTCACATAGCCAACAAGGTTAAGACTGTCAACCAGATGACCCCAGAGTTTATTAAAATCTGCTGTGTTGAGCTATGAGTAGCAATACACACTTGTAATCTTAGTACTTGGTAGGTAGAGGCAGGAAGATCAGGAGTTCAAGGTCAACCTGAGGTACACAGTGAGTTTCAGGCCAGCCCGAGGTACATGCAATCCTGTTTAAAAATAAAAATAAAATAAAATAAAAATAAATAAAACAAAATACCTACACATCCTTGTCATGGCGTCTCCTGCTCTCTAGACTTGATCCTGCTCTCTGGAGGAGGTCCTCAGCTACTGATCAGTACTTCTCACTCAGGCTTTTCCTTCTCCCAACAACCAACTTCCAAGACCTCTCAGGCCTGCCCTTCCCCATGCCGCCCCCTCTAGCCCAGGCTAACCCACCAACATCTCTTTTCCAGGTTCCTTTCCTTTCCTTTGCTTTCTTCCTTCCTTCCTTTCTTTTTCTTTCTTTCTTTCTTTCTTTCTTTCTTTCTTTCTTTCTTTTTTTTTTTTTGTACTAGAATCCTGGTCTTTGACTCCTCTGACAAATTCTTTTTTTCTCTCTTTACCACAACTAGAATGATTAGTTTTATGCAAATCTGATCCTAGGGCTCTGCTCCTGAGCTCTGTTACAGCTCTGACTGGGCTGGCTCACACACTCCACATGTCTAGATAGATCCTGTATTTCCAGGTCATCCCCAGGTTCTCCCTTCTGTTCATGCGGGGGGCAGGAGTATGATGGCAGGCAGGAACTGTGGGGAAGCCTTCACCCTTTCTCCTTACTAGCAACGGAACTCTGTGGAATACAATGTCCCCTTCTTCCCATTGGGAGAGTTGGTCTTAAAATACATCAACCTCTATTTTCCCCAGGCAGAGGATTTCTTAATCTGACTTGAGGAACTGGGAGGTTCTGATGGTGGGCAGCTACTCTGGCTTTTCTGATGCCTCCCTGGGAGTGTGAACTCTCCTCTTCAGCGCTAAAAGCTCTATGTCTGTCTCTTTCTTTACTCAGTGCCCTGAAGATTTCCCCAGAGAGCCTTGCAAAGGGCACCCTTTAATCAGCCTGACCTGAGAACAAGCAGGGCTGTTGGGAGGACCCTCAATGGACAGGGCATGGCCCTGTCACACACTGATGAAAAGAAGTCCGCAGCTAGGACAGCAGAGAGCTCCACAGAGCAGCAGTGCTTGAGTTCAGTGAAGCACAGGTTCAGGGTGGCTGGCCCTGAAGTAGGAAAGCTGGATGAACCACTAACATTGTCAGATGCACACATGACAGCTGTGGCCTCTGACTCACTGTGGCTGGGCGAGCTGGACCTTTACTAAGGAGCTCAGACCCAAGGAACAACATGGCCAGCTGTGTATTCTCCGGATGCCTTCATCTGAGGAAGAGAAGGAGACATAGGTCTGCCTGTGGAGACCTGCTCCATGGTAATGAGCGGAAATAGATAATGTAATTAACATGTCTGCCACGAGAAAGGAGAGCTAAATCTATTACTCTCCTCCTCCTGTTTCCATTATGAATGATTGTATGAATGATTGTTTCAATTATGATCTCAAAAGTATTTCCTTAAGGAAATATGTCAGGGTTCTGCAATGGGAAAGGAGGAAATGGGGCCATGAAAGTTTAATTTATTACAGTGGCTGCATTTTAAAAAGGAAGACGAGAAAGAAAGAGAATAGAAATGCACGAGAATCCAAAGAATACTGTCTGGCTCACCTGCCAGGAGGGTTTGGGTGAAAGAAGAAGCCTGAGGTGTCTATTTATGGAGTCATTTGATGACAGAGGAAGGAGGACACTGGGATCTCTCTCTCTCTCTCTCTCTCTCTCTCTCTCTCTCTCTCTCTCTCTCTCTCTCTCTCTCTCTCTCTCTCCATTAAGCAGCTCATTCTGCTCTCTGTTTTGCTGTCTTCTTAGATACTTTCAGGCAGGGGAGAGCCTTGCAGTGAGGGTGAATGGTGCCTGGCCCCAGACTCTGTTGAACTCTAGGGTGAGCAAGCAGGGCTCGTCTCTCAACAAGCCCTCACAAAGCTCACTGTCTTGTGAAGAGTAGGAGGCTAAAACAACAGGGATGGAAACTGAACTGAAGAGCTTCCACAGCGAACCCACAGCGATCGATAGGCGAGAGCCAGCCAGGAAATCAATGGGTTACCAGGCTCTGACTCACGCTGGTCAATGGTCCTCTCAGGGGAGTCGTCACCTCCACAGGCTGTAGAAAGGATGGAGACACTCAGGCTGTCTTTGTCTATTCATTCACTCAATGTGGAGCTGGGAATTCCAAGAGTAAGCCCAGGCTTTCTCCCTGAGGACCACATGGCCACTGGAGGAGACACAGTGATTACATCAGGAATCCAAGGAGGAACTGGCAGGAGCACTGGCACTGCTGGGTTCTGACCTGTGCAGGACAGGACATCAGAAGCAGCTACTTCAGCAGCTACTCCTGCCCAGAGCCTTCTTAAGGCTTTGGAAGGAGGTGCACCTGCTGGGAGGGTGAATAAGGACCTTCCAGCTGCAGAAGACCCTCTAATGCAGAAACTTAGAGGAGTTCATTAGAGGAACAGACCACTCTGGTCCTGAGCTAGGTCACATTGAAATTCCCTTTCCTCAGTCTGGTCACTCAATCTTTCCGGGCCCATGTCCAGCCCCAGAGGTCCCAGCACATGGCCACTAGGAATGGGTATGTGGGTCTGAGCTGAGTCACCTGAAGCCTAAGGTCAACCTGTGCTGTCCTTCAGGGGTGGGAGAAAGTCCTTCAGAGGAGCAAGGAAACAGGCTAGTTCCGGTTCTGAGCAGCAGCTCCAGGCCACTGCCCGGCACATGGGAAGCAGCCCAGCATTGTAAAAGGACACAAATGAATAATTAAGCCACCCTTTACAAGAAACTCTAATCTTAGGGCAGTTCAAGGTAAAGACAGACAGCAGCCAGGAACAGCCAAGAACAATACCAGAGCACTAGCAGACACAGGCTTCCAGCCAGACACTACTTTTTTCCCCTCTAAATACTATTTTAAAAAAGTCTAAGAAATTCTCTGCAAGCTCGGCATATCAGTAATAATAATAGAAGAAACCATTAGCTATGACTTAAGATCACATACTATATGCTCATCACTGCTGGTTTATATTACTGTTTTATCTTAAGCCTTACCAGTCCTCCTCCCCCAAATTAAATCTACATGGGCAGCATTACATCTGGGGAACCAGGGACTTGAGTAGTTGGATGAAGGCTCACAGTTAATAAGAATTAATGTCTCGGGTGTGTATTCAAGTCTCTACTTTTCAGATTCTCTTTTCTTTCTTTTCCTTGCTTCTCTCGCCTTTCTCATTTCTGTTTTTAAGTAGAGAAATTGCTGCAGATTATTAAGCTTTATTTCTGGATTTTTCACAGATAGAATAGTGCATCTCAATTATTTGGAGTAGTGCTGGTACAAAGCTATTTTTTAAAATATATATATTTACTTGTGTGTGCGTGCACACACACATGCAAGTATGTACATCCACGCACAAATGTGCGCAAACAAAATGGCCTGTGTGTGTGTGTGTGTGTGTGTGTGTGTGTGTGTGTGTGTGTGTTTGTCTGCTATAGTCTATTGCAACTAAAATCCAACACCTGAAATTTGTGTCATTTTTGTATCTGGCTTGCACGGGTGGATTTGGAATTGAGCCCAGGCTAGAGGCTTTGCAAATAAGTGCCTTTAACCACTGGAGCTATCTTTTCAGTCCCCTAAGCTACATATATAATTTCTTTACAAGCAGAGAGAAATAGAGAGGAGACAGACAGAGAGCATGGGTGTGCCAGGGCCTCCAGCTGCTGCAAATGAACTCCAGATGCATGCACCACTTTGTGCACCTGGGTTTATGTGGGTTCTGGGGAATCATTCCCAGGTCATTAGACTTTGCAGGCAAGTGCCTTGACCACTGAACCATCTCTCCAGCCCCAAAGCTATATTTTCAGTGTTGTGAAAAACATGGCTTAACTTTCTCCCCAGATCTGCACATATGTCTATACACCCATATGTACATGGTAAGATTCCACAGAGTCAGGATTTTTCTAGAGGAGGTTTTTGAAAACCATGTGCGAACTTTAGTTGATGGCAAACTTATGGAGATGGACTCAGAATTCTAGTTGAAAATATTATTTCTTCCTGCCTGGCTCTGTGATTGACACATACCTCTCTCCCTTTTCTCTTTTGTATTCTTTCTTCTCCCCTCCTACGCACACTGGTACTCCAAGAGGACCTTCTGGTCAACCATCCACTCTGCCTAGGACTCAGAAAGGGACATTGTATTTGCTACCAACAGTTCTAGGCTTCTTGAGTTTTATGTTTTGTTGATAGTTGGGACATTTTACCTCTGCTCACCTCCATGACTTGTCCAAGAGTGCAGAAAACCTAAGGGAGACACTGTAAAGGAAGGCATGACCTTTTTTTATTCTGTTGGTGACAGACGGGATGATATATTAACATGTGACTTCTCACCATTTCTCACACACATCTGGTTCTCCCATGGCTCAGGATTTTGTAGTCCTCTCCCTCACCCCTCTGCCCAAAGCAGAAAGTGGAACAAGTGCCAGGCTGTGATTCAAGAAATAGCTGTCACCCTCTTGTGACTATCTTCCTTGGATGCTCTGTACCTGATCTGTATAGAGCTTGAATTTAACTTTCTCCTTCTCTGGTGAGTTCTGCCTCCCACCACCACCATACTGTATAGCCTTTCTAGACTTCAGTGATGGCCTTAGAGTCTGGACCACAGATGCTTCTCAGTCACTGTTTCCTGAGTAGTGAGTGAAGCATGAAAGGCCTGGTAGAATTTCCTCTGAGGCACCAAACTAACAGATCTATAGACTCCTTTAAGTTGTAGTCCTTTAAAGAACTTGGACAGATATTAGGCCATTTGCATCCCTTAGTGATGTGCACCAATGTGATTTAGCAAGCTTTTTGTTCCTTTTTATTTTATTTTATTTTTTTAGTGTGGGACTTTTTGACCTCAAGTCCTGAAATAGTTATGCAACTTTCTTCTCAGATTCCTTCGAGTTCATCCTCAGGATGTTCACCAGGAAAGGCTGGATGTGTTTGAATTAAATATATCCTCCCTCTGAGAGACTTCCAAAATGGAAAGTCTATTTAAGACAGGAAATTATTTTTTTGAACACACACAAACGTGTGTGTGTGTGTGTGTATTCAAAAAAGGATTTGGGATTGTTTTTCTTTAATATTTAATTATATCTTTCAAATAATTTCCCATGCCTTTCCCTATGCTGTGTACCAGCAATTGCTTTTGCCCTTTGCTTGATGAACCTCAAACTAAAAGACAATTTAAATCAGAAACTTCATCTGTGTTATCTTCAACTTTGTATGGCATCATGAGAAAAGGTCTTAAACAGCCAATTTTGAACAGTATTACTTTTCCTTTTTGCAAGCAGTCTCCCTTTCTCTTATCACCACCTCCTACCAACTACAATTTTTAGGTTTTACACTATTATAAAGCAAGTAGAATGACCTGTCGACATTGTAATGAAGCCAGCCAGTGATGAGAGCTCTCAGTAACTGAAAATGTTCAAGAGTGATGCAACATGGTATCAGTGTTTAACACATGCTGCTTGTATGGCTAGAATGTCCCCAAATCCTTCTAGAGGTTCTACAAGGTCCCCCTTTTATTTTCACTTGTAGTAGAAAAATAATGATGATGTAAAAACAAAAATTGGGGCTGGGGGTGCACACGTAAAGCCAGATGCACATGGGTCTGGAGCTTATTTGCACTGGCAAGAAGTCCTGGCATGCTCATTCATTCATAATTCTTCTCTCTTTCTCTCTCTCTCTCTCTCTCTCTCTCTCTCTCTCTTTCTCTCTCTCTCTCTGTAGGTCTCTGTCTCTATATTGCTTGCAAATAAATAAAATATTTCTTAAATCTGACTACTCCTTTATATAAATCAAGAAAGAGGTGCCAAGCTGAAACTACTTACTGGCTGTGGTCACTGTGTTTTCAGCATCATACAGTCTACAAAAACAAAAGCACCACAAGCAAGGAGAAGAAAACACTCAGCTTCATCTGAAAATGACTTTGACAAGGAAGGACCACAGTGGGTAAGGGACAGAGAGGATGAAAACGGGGACACATTCACAAGATTTGCTTTTATAATGTATATACTTATTCATAATAAAGATATATCTTAAAAAAGCAATGAAAACTATCTTAATCCAAGTCCACCCATAGGTCTTCCTAATGCTCTATAAGATGAAATAGAAAGCTGTCCTCTAACTTGTGCAGGATAAGGACAGACACTTGTAGGCTCTCTTTAGTTACGAGCTAAACCAGCAGCTCTTTCCACTGATTGCCTGTTTTACTTGAAGGAATATGAAGACAGTGTCTATACAGATTTGGAAATACGTTGCCTCGAAATTTTCCAAGTAAATCTGTCTCTGAAAAGAACATAATTGACCACATTTGTTGCCTGTAATGAATGTCATATTCTTTTAAATTTTAAATTTATTTTCAAAGGGAGAGAGAGAGGTAGGGAGAATGCGCAAGCCAGGGCCTCTTGCCACTGCAAATGAAGTCAAGATGTATTTGTCATTTTGTGCATCAGGTTTATGTGGGTACTGGGGAATCAAACCCTGGCCATCAGGCCTTGCAAGCAAACATCTTTAGCCACTGAGCCACCTCTCCAGACCCAAATGCCATAATTTTAAAGGAAACACCAAAGCTTATATGACTTCCTCATGCCAGCATAAGCTTAACTTTTATTTAAAAACGTATGAAGAAATCCAGCTTCACACGGATAAGTAGCTGGAAAAGGGAGAAGTTCTCCAGTGACCTTTAAGACAATTCAAAAATGCAGATGACTAATAATTTCCAACTGAAAATTTTCTCCTTTAATCCTACACTAAAACTGGATACAGTCTTCTTTTTCTTCTTCTTCTTCTTCTTCTTCTTTTTTTTTTTTTTTTTTTTTTTTTTTTTTTTTTTGGTGTTTTGAGGTAGGGTCTCACTCTAGCCCAGGCTGACCTGGAATTCACTATGTAGTCTCAGGGTGGCCTTGAACTCCTACCTCTGCCTCTCGAGTGCTGGGATTAAAGGCGTGTACCACCACACCCAGCCAATCTTCTTCAACATTGGTTGCATTGTAGAATCTGGAATCAGATTAGTGATTCTTACACTCCTACGTTGCTTCACAGGCTGCAGCAGAAACTATATCATATCACCATGAAGACAAAGGCAGACATGACATCCAGCCATCCGATATTAAACTAGATTTTAAAGACCTTTCCCACTTATTTTTTATTTTAAAATAGTTATTTTATGAAAATGTTATGTAAAAATTGTTGATTGCAGGAGGGAGTCAAGATGGTGAATGTGCACTAATACACCAGGGGGGAATACCAGATTCTATTTGACATTTTTAGAAGACATCGAGAACTGAGGATGACCCAGTTCCACCAACAAGACCTGAGATGATGGCTGACACTCAGGCAGGAGATGAACCTCCCCTAACACATCATCTAGGGCCCAGGTGAAGTCATAGAGGAAGTGGTGAGATGAGCAAGAGTGCCTCCTCCACAGCAAGTCAGACAACCGATGCAAGGGTAACAGAGACAGACACCGAGGATACACAAAATAGTTCAAAGTAGAAACCCAGAGACTCAAGAGCTCAATAGTTAAGCAGACTTAAAACTCACCCACCATGGTCAGGGACTTTGAGGAAGAAGGAGTGGAAAAATTGTAAAAGCCATGATGGGGGGAATATCTAAAGGCATTGCCTCCCTCGATTTAAAAAAAATACTGGCTATGGCTTGCACAATTCATAATTCCCCATCCCATGGAACTTTCCAGAAATCACATTGAGGAGGGCCTTCGGTGGATTGGGGGCAGGGAGGAGGGAAATGGGAGTGCCAACACCAGATTTGTTCATACAGTGGTTTCTACTTATTAACAATAAGTAAATGCATTCAATTAAAAAACTGTTGATTGAGTGACCGGGGAGATAGTTCCATCAATAAAGTCTTGCCATGCAACTGTGCTGACCTAAACTTGTATGCCCAGAACCCACATAAACGCCAGGTGGGCATGGTGCCTGCCTGTAATCTGAGCACTTGGGAGGTAGACACAGAGGATCCCTGGGGGCAGCCAAATTAACAAGTTCTGTGTTCAAATAAGAGACTGTCTCAAAAAGTAAGGTGAGAGAGGAAGTTCACCTGTGGCCTCCACGTGCACACACACATGTGTGCCCAAACACAAGTGAGTTCATATGCACACAAGAACATGTACCACACACATAGACATACAAAAGTTGCTGATTTATTGTTACTTATTTTCATGAATTAATATATATTTAATTTATCAGTTTTAATTCATAACATAGAAAATATCAAACAAAAATTCTTTGAGCTTTTCAAGTTTAAAGAGTAAAAACAAGCACATCTTGTGATCAACAGTTTTAAAACTACTGCACTGTGATAACATTTTGACTTTCAAAAAATGTCTCAAAAAGGCATCTCTTTAGCATGGAATGAATGATTAAAATGGCTTGATTCCATTACCTAATACTTTTTACTCTATCCCCATAGTAACAGCCCAGAGAAAGGTTGTGGTTAGGGTTAGGTTTAGGAGGCCAAAGTCAAGATAACCATGGGCACTTTTCTGCAGCATGGTTCTAAAATGGGCAGAGGCTAGATAAACACACTAAAATGGGCAGAGGCTAGGTAAACACACTCTACAAACCCAGACCCCATCCTTAGGAAGCTGGACCATATCTTCTTTCCATAGCATAAACTCTCTAACTTTCAGAATAGGTCCTGCAGTATTGCTAGAGAGGAAGCTTGATACAGCCCTGAGCTGAGAAAGAAAAGAACAGGGCTCTATGTTCAAAGTGACCATGTGATCAGTACAGCCTCTATTCTCTGCATCCCCTCATCATTATTAACCAGACACAAATATATGATAACTAGACTCTCTAAGACATTTCTAAACTCTATTATTTTATGAGTCAATTTAGGAATATCTTAAAGACAAGAAAAATAACAATTTGCTTCTATATAATATTATATAATTGCCTAGTTGCTTCTCATCCAAATTCCTACTTGATGCTATTTTCATTATGCACACATTATGGCCATTGTGGTTGAAAAATACAAAGGCAGATTGACTAAACTAGTCATGATGTGTCTTTAATACACTGTGTGGCTTGGGGGAAGTTATTTATCCTGTCTATGCCTTGTAGAACCATAGAGTTGATTAAATGAGCTGAGGTATGCACAGTGGCTAGAATAAAGTCTGACCTCTGTTACTTGCTCAGTAATTAGTATCAAGACCTGATGCACCATCCTGTAATTGTAAACTCACCTTACAATTCCTCCAAGTCAGTGAACTTGTAGAAGCCAGGACTTCAGTGGCTCACTATTATATTACCAGTCTCTAGCATAGTACTAGGACATTAGTAGCCACTAGCCACTAGATAGTCATTAAATGAATGACTTAGATTCCAGGTTGGATCATTGTCTAGCATGTATTGAACCTTTATTCAGTTCTACTTTGGGCAAAGTGTTTTAAGTCAGTCCTTCAAGTAATCTTGCAAGATGTATCCTTATGTCCTTGAAGGTAAATCAAACGAAAGAAGGGTATTTTACTCGAGTCACAAACAAGCAAGCGTAACCATTGTGTTTTATGCATGTGTGCTGCTTCCCTTGAGAGGAAATGCTCTTCTCTTCTTCTGATGAAGTATGGCTCACATACCGGTGATGTTAGAATGAACATATTTGTCATTAATTTCATTGCAAGACTTAGTTTAAGTCCCAGTGCAATTTAATTAAATAGAAAGTACTCAGAGCTCCATATAGTTATCAACTTTCTAAAAGTAAACTTGTCTGTTGCTTTAGATACTGTATATTCTTGATATTATTTCTAAATGCTTCCTATATAGTCTTGTGGCTATCTTTTTCTCATTTGACTTATTAAAGAAGTTATTATTTGGCTGGATTATATGTATGTGTGTCTATGGTGTGTGTGTGTAAGTATGTGTGTGGAATACATGTGTGTGGAGGGGGTACATGTGCATGTGGGTGTGGAGACCAGCAGTCAACATTGTCCTCAGTCTATCTCCATAATCTTTGAAGAAATGGTATCGAACTGTACATGGAGTTGACTTATCTAGCCAGACGAGCTAGCCAGTGAGCCCCAGGTATTCCCTCCACTCTAGGATTGTAGGTGCCTGCCACCACACTCAGCATCAACAAAAGTTCTAGGAATCAAGCTTGGGTTCTGGTCCTCATGCTGGCAAGCACTTTACCCATTGACCATCTCTTCACCTCTGATTGCATTGTCACAGCACAAAATTCCAAAAGAACTGATAATTATGAAAGTATAGGAAGTGATATATAGATGATTTATCCATCCCCAAAATTATGGGCTTAGTGTTTCACAGGGTTTTTTTCATATTTTTCATTTTCACAAAAAATAGGAATATGTTCTCCATGCCATTTGATATAAGGCTCTCTTCACTTAGTATCGCAACTTCCAAGTTTATGTAACACAGCAACTTTGCTAACTGTGTGTTCTAGGTCACAATTCTAGTCTTCTAGTCATAATGTTATCCGTCATTATTTCCAGGCCACTTATTTAGAAGAGGTGATTAATTAATACATCTAATTTTACTTCTCCATAGGATGGTATGAAGAACTGCTATTCAATCTCCCTATGTTTTTGCAACGGCAAATTGAGAAAGACCAAACTGTTGAGGTCTGTGCAGGTTCCATGCCATCTTTGTACCTGAAGCAGAACTCACTGCTTCTTCCAGAGGAGCAGAATCTTCTCTCTTGCAGCTCCTCGAGTGGTTCAGGTGCTTGTTTCCACCTGGCCTGGCTCACAAGTGTCCAGGCAACTTGACTTACACTCCTTGAACAATCAAATTGAATCACCTTAGGAGGCCGCTGGTCCCCTCTTGCAGAGTACAAAGGCAATGTTCTTCCCTATTCTCGGAACACATTTCCAAAGTCTAACTCCTTTGTCTTCTGTTTTCTCTGCTTATTGGCCAGGCAAGGATTCAAGTGACTATCTGTGGTGTCAATGCTTGATGTCCGCTGCATCCATGAATGCTGAGCAATGATCACCTGTACTTTTGCTGACTCTGAACATGAAGACCAGTCCACCCCTTGTCTAACAGCTCACTGAGTAGAAGAATCATGGATTCTTAATAAAAATACTGACCTATATGGAAGTCGACTGTGCACCATGCATTCTCCTGCATGTCCTCTATAGAATCCGCCTTCATTGCCAAGGTGAGAATACAGGAAGACTGATTTCTATCTCACACATAGTCTTGTCACAGTTGGTGGTTACAATGTATTTGTTAGACTGACTCAGGACAATTTATTAGAGAATTGTAGGCCTCGATCAATCAGACCACATTTATGTTTTCTTTGTCTCTCGTTTATGAGCTGAAACACTAAAGCCGAGAGGTTCAAGTGTTTTCCAGGTTTCTATGCAAAACATGTTTCCTGATAAACCACAAAGAGTCTATCGTCCAGCACTATCCTGAAAGCACCTCTTCTGGTGGAAATGCTTACGTAGATCACAACAGGGTCTTTGACCTTGGGATAAGACTAAAGGGTGTCGCCCAGAAGCTGAAGTTCAGGCTTTGACATCCAGCCACTCAACCAGGGTTCTAACTTAGTTGTTGAACCCCTTCATGACTCATGGCTGTGTTTCCTCATACTTAATGTAGTGGTGTCTTAGGTAACTAATGAGTTTGTTTGGCAGATTAAAGCACAAAATTGAAAGGCACACTCTGCATGCCTGGCTCATGCTCTAAGCTGCTATTTCTGTGGTGATGAGCCCAGGCCTTCCTATTTCTCAGCAGGTGTTCATGTGGACCCTTCAGTCAGCATCATGTAATCAAGTGGTAGACATGAAGGGCAGGCGAAATGGCTTATCAAGTAATAATGCTTGCTGCACAGACATGCGAGCCTGAGTTCAATCCCCAGAGCCACATAAAAGCCAGGTATGGCTGCACATTGAGGAGGTAGAGGCAGAAGGATTACTGGGGTTCCCTGGTCAGCCAGTTTAACCATGGCACAGGCTACGGGGTTAGTGAGAGACTCTCTCAGGGACAAAGACAGAAGAGTGATAGACAAGGTCACTCCTCTTCACACATGCACTTGGGGAACAAACCTTCACAACACATCACATATCACACACACTACACACACCAAAACTAAGGAAATAAATAATAAAGGACAAATCATCAACAGAGGGGCCAGATGTGCACATTGATGGGTCTTCAAAGCAGTGAGGAGCTGAATAACATGTCATCCTCCAGTCTACAGTTACAAACCCAGATAATTGGCTTCGGATTAACAGTTTATTCCTTGATAAATGGAATATATTCAGACGTGTATGTGTTCACACACTCAATACTCTACATTTTACTCCCTCAATCCAATAATTGATTAAACCTGATTTTTTGCCTATTGGTAAATGTAAATTTTAGCAGGTAACCTTCTGTTGACTCTAGTCAGTTAAAAAAACACAATGAAAAGAAAGCCTAAATACCCTGTATAATAAAATCTGATGTCTGGTTTATATTGTGTTCAAGGTTAGTTTACCTCTACAGAAAACTGCTCTTGGTCTCATGTTCATAGAATTCAGGAAGAATACTTTCTACAAACCACTTTTGGGGGCTGGGGAGATGGATTTTGTGTTTTTTAAAATATCTTATTTATTTATTTGAGAGAGAGTGGGAGAGAGCAAGAGGCAGATAGAGAGAGAGGGAAGCAAGAGAGAGAGAGAGAGAGAAAGAAAGGAAGAAAGAATGGGTGTTTCAGGGCCTCCAGCCACTACAAATGAACTCCAGACACATGTTCCACCTTGTGCATCTGGATTTACGTGGGTACTGGGGAATCAAACTTGGGTCCTTCTGCTTTGCAGGCAAATACCTTAGTTGATAAACCATCTCTCCAGCTCATGGCTCAGTTTTTAAAGTGTTTACTGAACAAACACAAGGACCTGAGTTCAGATCTCTAGCACTCAGGTAAAAGGCAAATTTGGTGGTGCATGCCTGTAATCCCAGCAGTGGAGAGGCAGAGAGAGGATTTTAAGGGCTTGCTGGCCAGCCAGTAGAGTCAAATGACTGAGATCTAGGTTAAGTGAGAGATAAGTCCTCAAAGAGCAATGGGGGAAATGCCTAAGGAGGAAACCAGGTATCAACCATTAGATGTGCACATGCATGACCCATACGTATAAGCAGGCACAGATTCCCACCACACATACACACATACACACATACAAAATCGCTCACGGTCCAGGGATTAGGAGAGGCATGAGACCGGAGAGGCTAGTAGTTAGCCTTGTAGACATTGGAAGGAAAGACTTCCTTGGAGGTAATATTAATTGTAAATCTTAAACTACAGGAAATACCACATGAGATTTTGAGAAACTAATCTCCCATATAATGATCGGTAGTTTTAATATGATATGTTCTCCCCTGGTGTCATGGTCTGAGTCTTGGTTTCCAGCTGATGACTTTAGGGAGGTGTTTGGTTCATGAGTGCTCTGACCTAATCAATGGAAACATCCTTTATGGATTCATGACACCACGCTATCATTGAGAGCTGGTGAAAAGCAGGAGGGAAAGGGCAGAGTCACCAAGAGTCTATCTTCAGGGATCTATCTTGCATGGCCCCTCACTGTATCTGGTTTTTAGCTTCCTGTTCACTCTTCCATATTTCCATGTTTCCTCCATGCCCTCCATACCAGGATGGACTAAAACCACCCAAACTGTGTGCATCAAATAAGTCTTCATTCTGTCAGCATTGAGAAAGCTAACTAAAATGGCTCCTCTCCAGGTAAAATGGTGCCAAGGGCCAGCTACATAATCAAAACTGAAGAGAGAGCTGTGTCATTGTTCACAAAATAGTCTTCAGGACAAAGAAATGTTCCAAAGGTAAAGTGGAGCCTCAGAAATGACCGTCAAAGCAGTCCTAAATTGGTTTGTGTCTAATGATACAACTAAAAGAACTAAAGTCCAAAATAATAGCTTGTGCTTACAACAGTCTTTTCTCAGTGATCAATAAACCAGATAAAGTGAAAATGAGATAAGACAGAGATGAAATGAATGACAACATCAGCCAAGTGGATTAAACTGGATTGAACTGGCATATAGAAATCATTCCACCTACGGTAGACACATTCTTTTCCAGTGTAAGTAGAACTGAGAAGACGGACCATGTTCTTGGTTGTAAATTAAAACCTCAACACGTTTAAAATAATTAACTATCATAAACTATGTTCTTGGAATATGTTTACTAGAGTTGCCATAACAAACTACCACATACTGGGTGGCTTTAAACAATAGGCATTTATTGTCTCACAATACTGAAAGCTATAGGTTCAAGATCAAGGTGACAGAAAGTTGAATTTCTTCTTAGCCCCCTCTCCCTGATTTCTCTTTGCACTTTAACATGAACTACTTTTTTATCTTGGTTATGTGTTTCCTATTATCTTGCTAATCTATAAAACTACAGTCATATTGGATTAGGGCCCACTTTAATGATTTCATAACTTTGTGAGGGAATTGAACCTGGGTCCTTGGGCACTGGAGGCAAGGGTCTTAACCGCTGAGCCATCTCTCCAGCTTATGATTTCATAACTTAATTACTACTTAGAAGCTCTATCTCTAAATGCAGTCACAATTTGAGGTACTGGAGTTAGAGTTTCAACATAAGACCATTTTGGGTACACAATTCAGCCAATTAAAGCTTGGAAGGAAGAGAATCAAAATAACAGTAACAGACTGATAATAAAACCTATAAACACTGAGGATTACTCAAGACACATGGGTTCAAGAGGAAGTCAGAAAGTAAATATAAAAATATTTCTGGTTACTGAAAATGAAAATAAAACATCCTGTAACATTGTGGGATGCAGATAAAACAATGCTTGGAGAAAGGGTAACAGCATTAAACAGCTTACATAAGAAAATGAGACAGGATCCAAATCAGTCATCTAAGATTTCACGATGAGAAAGGCGGAAGAGAGAGGAAGATAAAGCTAAGGTAAGCAGAAGCAAAGACATGAAATCAGAACTAGAAATGAAAGGAATTATGAACAGTGAAGAGAAGTGAAACCAGAAAGCTGACTCTGTTAATAGATGAATAAAGTAGTTATACCTTTAGCAGGATAGGAAGAGAATCAGAGGGAGGAGAGAGAGAAAGAGAGAAAATAGAGAGATTGCTAAGTTACCAGTGTCAAGAGTGAACGACACTGAAGTATGGCACTGAAGTGCCCACACGTATTAAATGGATACTAGTATCTCTTTGTACATGAATTCCTATTACAAATATATTCTTTTATGTACATATATTTAATACATAACTTTGATGCTATTACATATATAACTTGCAAATAACATATTCTAGATAGATAAATATATCCACACAACTCTGTCAACATAGATTTGACAACTTAGACAAAGTAAATCACATTCTCAGAAATGACCAAAACAACTGAAACAAAATAAGTTTAAACTGATAATCTGGATAATTCAAAAAATAACCGAGTTGATTGGTTAAACACCCAGCTCACCCCTTCAATTTTCCGGAGTCCAATAGTATCAATGCTATGAAATCTCTTCCAGTTACTAGAAAAGGAAAGAACACTTTCCAGCTATTGTTTCAAGGCCAACATTACCTGGATGCCAAAAAAAGAAAGATAATGAAAAATCTAAAAATGTAAAAACCAGGCTGGGTGTGTTGGCGCGTGCCTTTAATGCTAGCACTTGGGAGGCAGTGGTAGGAGGATTGCTGTGAGTTCAAAGCCACTCTGAGACTACATAGTGAATTCCAGGTCAGCCTGGGCTAGATAGAGTGAGACTCTACCTCAAAACAACAAACAAAATGAATGTCTGAGGGGCCTGAACCAACTGCAATTCCAATCTCCAGATCCCATGTAAACCTCAGTGCTATAAAGGGAATCAGGAATTGCCCAGGCTGGTAAAAACAGCAAGCTCTTGTGTCAGGAAGAAACTCTGGCTCAAAATGAAAATGGCCAGAACAGCAATGGAGCAGGACACCTGGAATTCTCTTTGGACGACGACTGGCAAGTGCCCCTTGCCACAGGCAAGTGTGTGGATGTGTATACACCTCATGTGCCCACCCCTCCACACACATACCTCATGTACATGCACACAAGCAAAAAAGAAAACATATAGAATCCATAGAATTAGAGAGGTATGGGTAGACAATTCTCAGCATAGCAAAAATGTCAGTTCTCCCTGTAACACTTAGCCTTCATTGTTAAATTCGGTGGATTTAGAATCACCATGGAAACACAACTCTGGGAATGTGTGTGAGGGTGTTTCCAGAAGTTTATCTGAAGTGAGAATACCCACTATAAATGGAGGTGGCACCTTTCCATGAACTGAGTCTTGGACAGAATAATGAATCGATAAATAAAGTAGTTATACCTTCAACAAGATAGGAAGAGAACGGGAGAGGGGAGATATTCATCCCTCTCTGCTTCCTGAGCTCAGATACAAGTGGCCAGCTTCCTAAGGCTTCTACCACCATGCGTTTCTTGCAATGCTGAATGGTACCCTCAAACTGTGAACCAGAATAAACCCTTCCATCTTAAGTTGCTTTTATTAGATATTCTGTCACAGCACTAAGAAAAGTAATTCGTACAACTGATTTAATGCAACATTAGTAGATATGGAAATCTCAATAGGTATTTTTTTTCAATACAGGCAACTTGATTCTAAATTCATATGAAAATACAGAGGTACTGTGGTAGTTTTGAATAGATGCCCCCCAATAGAATTTATTATAATTATAAATTGTCTCCAGCCTTCTGGCTGGAGGAAGTGTCACTTGGCCTGGCCTCCTGGGGTCATGACATACTTTCTAGATTGGATGCAAAATTCTAGGGATACATATGCAAAACAGCAGACAGAACCCAAGTCTGGCAATTCTGCCATTTTGTGAGTTACAGTGTTACAGTGTGCTTGCTGGCTCTGGAGGTGCTGGGCCTCTGTCT
>PVHP010008157.1:0-54246 GCA_004024765.1 Zapus hudsonius | reverse complement strand
ACAGCCTAGCAGGGGCATGAAGCCTAGTGAAGAGGATGGCCTTGGCCATGGGCATAGCATTGTCAGACAAGGGCATAGAGCTGCTGCCCTCAGACAGGAGACATGGTGCAGTTCCTGGCCAGCCCAGCTCAGCAGGGAGCCATCCCTGGACTCGGGCCCACAAGGCAGCCTGGCCCCAGGTAAGGCTGACCCTTGGCGACCAGAACCTATTAGTCCCCGGATCCTTCAATTCCAGGCCTGTGGGCAGCTGGAGAGTGTCGTCTGCATGTTCTTTCAGACCCTAGACAAGGACAACAGTGACTCCATTGAGTGGAATGAAATAATAAATAATAATAAATATTAAAAAAAAAAAAACCTCTGGGCCGGGCATGGAGGCACACTCCTTTAATCCCAGCTCTTAGGAGGCAGACGTAGGAGGATCCCCATGAGTTCAAGGCCACCCTGAGACTACATAATGAATTCCAGGTCAACCTGGGCTAGAGTGAGACCCTACCTCGAAAAACCAAAAAATAAAATAATAAATAATAAAACCTCTTGATAAGGTGTGGGGGGGGGGCTGGTACACAGGCATGTTAGCACATGCTTGATGAAGGGGATGAAGGAGCAATGTGTCTCAGGACAGAATGAACCAATGAACTTAACAATGAGAAATGCATAGGATGAATGAGTGAAATCAGAAAAGAAAGAAATGAATGAGTGAACTCAGGAAGAAGGGATAAATGGGGGGCTGGAGATGGCTCAATGGTTAAGGCACTTGCCTGTAAAGCAGAAGGACCTGAGTTCAATTCCCCAGTACCCACGTAGAGCCAGATGCACAGGCTGTACATGGGACTGGAGCTTGTTTGCAGTGGCTGGTGCGCCCATTCAAATTCTACCTCTCTCTCTCTCTCTCTCTCTCTCTCTCTCTCTCTCTCTCTCTCTCTCTCTCTCTCAAAAATAGATATAAACCCGGGAAAGACTGGAGTAAGGAATGAATGAATGAGTGAACTAAGAAGTGCAAAACGGAAGCATTTTAGGAGGGGAGGGATGAAATGAGTGAAGTTGACCCCAGCCAATGAACAAACCAGCAGGAAGCCCGTAAGACATGCAGGGCTCCGGGCTGCCTTTCCTGGTTGTAGGGACAATGTCCCCACGGTCTGTTTCTCTGCAGAAGTCACCCTCCTTGTCCGTTGTCCTGTCTGCTCAACGTCTCACTTGTGAAAATACCTTACTTCAGCGATTAACATCTGCTTTTCCGTAGCAACATTGAACCAGATAAAAATGATTCTAGTGTATGTGTGTGGGGTCATAGCAGCCATGTGTAAATCAGGACAGAGAGCCTTTTTGGTTCACTTCATTGTTCTCACCATCCCTGGGGGCCAACTGTTCCCCGGGGGCTGGGCTCTGGTGGACCAGGGACCAAGCCCCTCCAGTCCTTGCTCCTGGCCCAGCCTTTTTTGTTCTCTCGGTCTGCTCCTAAGAACTGGAGAGGGTGTGCTGGCCACGAGTGGGCTGGTGGAAAAGCCCAGAGCAAAGCTGACCCGGGGAGGAGGCAACCAGGAGCTGGGTGACTGAGATCACATGCTGCCAAAGTCAAGGTTGAGTTATAACCTCTAATCTAAACCCCAAGGCTGACCTCGACTGTCCCACATGCCCCATTAGAAGCTTTGAGGTTGGCACAGCCTCACCCTGGTCCTGATGATGCATGAATTTTGAGGTTCAGGAGGTGTCCCCCAGACTTATAAATCCGAAGTTTTGGGTTCTTTCCTCATCTTTAATGAAGAATAATAAAGATGGAACCAAGAGTGATTTATGAGTTACTGAGTTTATTTGAGGAGAAATTACAATTTGTGGGGTTTGACTGAAGGGAATTGGGACTGGGAAAGGAGGAGTGGAACAGTTTCAGGCGGGAAACATCCCTCCAAGAGATGGAGAAACTGAAGCTTAGAGAGTAAAGCTAGAAAGAAGCTGGGAACCCACGAGAGTTAGAGAAACTGAGGTTTGCAAAGTGAAGTTCAGAAGGGGTTGCAAACACGTGGGAAGCCAGAGCAACTGGGGTTTAGAAGATGAAGCTCAAGCCGGGCGTGAGGCAGAGGTACGAGGATCGCCATGAGTTTGAGGCCACCCTGAGACTACAGAGTGAATTCCAGGTCAGCTTGGGCTAGAGTGAGACCCTACCTCGGGAAAAAAAAAAAAGGTGAAGTTCAAAAATGCCGCAAACACACGGAGCACCCGTGTGGCAATTGGCACATAGTAGATTCAGGGGAATGCACTTGGCATCAGCTCAAGGGGGAATGGGGGGGAAAGGAGAAAGTCCCCATGGCTGATCCAGAGTGGGAATCCACACACGGTAAATTGGAGACCATCAGACAGAACAGAGAGGTCAGAATTAAAGAGACATGAAAAGACAGGGTTATGTCTCCCTTCCCCACCTGACCAGACAGCCGAGTGGGTCTGGGAATTGAGACTCTCCTGGGGGAAGCTCAGACCACACCAGACGCAGACAAGAGGGTCCCAGGATGAAAAAGAGCTCAGCAAGCAGAGCCAAACCCCCCACCCAGGCTGCCACCTTTACAGGGTTTAGTTCAGGTAGGTGGGGAAGGATCTGATTTGATCTGGAGGATGGATCAGAGTCCACCCATATCTGGGTGGGGCTGGGCTCAGCAGGGTGCGTCATAGATCAATGTCAGGCACAAGTTCTAATCCAACTTAGGAGAGTTCATTCCTGTGTCATGAGAAGTCAGGCGTTCGGCATCTTCTGGTCTCTGGGCCTCTGTCCCTAGCAAAGACCTCCTAGCTTTCCCTATTCTGTCTCATTGGGCTCTCCCTTCCCTATACTGCCTACAACCCGTGGTTGCCAAACCCCAGTCCGTGGCCAGGGACTGTGCCAGCCTTCTCCGAAGGAACCTGGAACAGAGCAGGACAGGGCCTCAAGTCCAGGAGTGACACAGGATTCAGTCAGTGGGTGGCACTGGGCAAGGGGAGCCAGGAGCTGGCTGAACCCTCCCGGGAAGCAGTGTCCAGAAAGAGGAAGGCCACAAAGTGGACTGGTGGTCAGCAGTAGGGGCTTGCTGAGCACTGGCCTATCTCAAGCGTGGGAGGATGCCAGGGCAGTGCAATCTGCTCAGAAGACCCTCACTCGTGCCAAGTGCTGCAGGATTCTACCTCTCATGTGGGTGGGCTGTGCTTTCTTCCCCTGTCTGTGTAGACGGGGCCAGGCAGTATAAATGGCCCCTGGTCCAGGTGAAGGTTGCTGACAGGTTCTGGGCTGGCAGTGCCAAGGGCAGAGGTAACCGCACAGAGGTTGGGCCAGTACCCACTATGTTCATGGTGCCCCAGCTAGTCCCCGTTTCTGGAGGGCTCAGGTTGCAACAACTCAGTGAGGAAGGTGTCCTAGTGGGCGGCCTGTACCCCTGAGATCTCTCCAGCCAAGGGGCCCAGAAAGCAGCTGGGGCTTCGAGTTCCCTGGAGAAATGGAGTTTCTTCTAGGGGTGAGGCCCACCAAGTTCCTAGTGAGACCAGAAGGGAACAAATAGCCATTATCTGCGGTGGGGCTATGGCTGCCAGACATTTCTCTGTCATCCTGGACCAGCAGGAAGCTAGAGTCAGTGCTATGGGCCATGGAGAGCACGCCTAACCATGGCCATGGGGCCGGGTAGTCACCTCTTGTCCCTGACCCCCTCCATTCCAGCCCTGGAGACAAAAATAAGCAGGGGACACAAAGCCCTAAAAACAAACCTCTTTTACTATAAACATCTACAAGGTGCCGTGAGGGCTGAGCCTCCCACAGCAGGCATCCCACCCTTAGCCCTGTGTCTTGGTGGGACATGGCTTGGGTACCAACTACAGACTGCCTCTGGCTTGATGACATCATTTAGCACTCAGGGGCGGCCGTCTGTGCTGCTCCAGCAGCTCCTCGAGGTGGTCAGCCCGCTTCACGGCGGCCTGTGATACACGCCAGTTAGGGCCACGATGCCCCACTCCAGGCAAGACTGTCATAGGACCTCCACGGGGACCTACCTCGTGCTGTCTCCGTAGACTGCTGACAGCCTCCTCCTTCCTCGCCAGCGCCGTCTTCACCCTGCAGTGCATACAGTGGGCTTCTGTGCGGCCCCTACCCTCAGCCAGGCCACCCTGCAGGGATAGCCTTCCACTGCCTGGCCCCAGCTCCACTTCCTTCATGGAGGAGTAGGGTGGGGTGCTGTCTCAAGATGAGTGGGAAGTGGTCCCATGCCTGTCTCTTGGGGCCTGTGACAGGCACAAACAGGAGGTCACAGAAAAAGACCAAGGGAACCCTAGGAGCTGACACCCTCCCTGACACTGGATCTTTGCTGCATATGCCTGCTCCAGCCAGGCAGGCCCTAGCTGGGGGCTCTGGTATTGTCTCCCTGGAGCCCACATGTGGGGCCTCGGGCTGATCTGACAGCCCTGGTGGATGCCCGGTGCTCTAGGACTAAGTGCTTCTGAAGGGGAACCAGCCCAGCCTTCCTGGGCGAGAACCTGAACCCTAGCCAGCTCTTGCCAGGGCCGCTGTGACATTACTCAGAGGGAGGAGGGCATGGAAGTGCTCCCCGTCTGTGTGGTGCTGTAGGGTCTGGCCTGCTCCTGTCCCCATCTGTAGCCCCAGCCACCCACCTCCGATGCACCTCGTCCAGTTCCAGCTGCTGGCGGGCCCGCAGCTCGGCCAGCTCTGCTTTCACCTGCCGGTTCTCCTCCTCGGAAGCCTGCAGTCTGTCCGCAAACTCCTGGCGGACAACCTGGGCCAGGCTGCCACGCTCACTGCACAGCTGTGCGTTCACCTGGCGGCAGGGGAGGCGTGAGCGGGCTGGCTGGCAGGGTGGTGGGCTCTGGACATGGGAGGGCGCTGGAACTACTCACCCCACGCACGTCCTCTAGCTCCTTCTCCTTCTGCCTCACCAGGGCCTGTAGGCGCTCCTTCTCCCCCTCGGCCTCCCCGAGGCACCCCTTCAGCTTGGCACACCGCTCCTGAAGCCTCCGCTCGGACCGCTCCAGCTCCGAGAGCTCCGTCTCGTACTTGTCCCGAACACGCTTGACACTGGCGGACGGGCGGGCAGAGAGCTCACCCAAGCTGCTCCTGGCCCTCCCCCCATAGTGGGGACCACGGGCAGCAGGAGGCTCACCGGCTCTCGGCTGCCCTCTCGTTCTCCTCCTTGGCCAGTGTCATGTCGGCCTCCAGCCTGTGGATGACGAGTTCGATCTCCTGGTCCCGGCCTTTGCGGATCTCCTCCTTCAGCTCGCGCTCACGGTTGAGCAGCCATGCTTCCTGCAGGGGGACACACAGACCCTTGGGGTCAGGGGTCCTGTCTTCAGGACCAGGGGCAGACGGGCCTCAGCGGGGAGGCCGCGAGCACACACAACACTCCTCTCCCTTGGAGCCCCGCAGCCCAAGATAACCTGCTGCGACTGTCCACTAGACAGGCCAGGTCAAAGAGTCCTGCCCTCTGGCTGAGGGGCTCGGGTGGCTGCTGCTTGGAGGCGTCAAACGACTGAAGGGCACCAGCCGGGCAGCTCGCGGGGAGGGAGGACAGCCCTCTCTACTCTCTTGTTTCAATGAAGCCACACGAGAATGGTGGTCAGGGCACACCGCTGGGAATGAACCACAGAGCCCCAAAGCAGAAGTAAGTCCCCAAGGGGTCCCCGTGCTCAGCCTACCTCCTTCTTGGCACAGTTGGCCACCCATGCCTGTCTCTCAGCTTCCAGCTGGTCCTTCAGGGCCTTCAACTCTGCCTGCAGGGGGATCGGCTGTGAGCTACCTGAGGGCCCACTCCCCAGGCCCCACCTACCCTGTCCAGGGCCAAGTGCCGCCAGGGTGAGGCCGGAGAACTCGCCCTACTGGCCAGGCTTGGCACAGCGCTCCAAGGGGGACAGGAACCTGGTGCCTCAGCTCCTGCTCCTCCCGGCCCCTCTCGAACTCGGCCTTCAGGGCTCGGGTCAGGGTGGCGCTGTTCTCCTCCAGCTGCTGCCTCAGCTCCTCCAACTCTGCTCGCTGCCTGCGGGCCAGCAGGGGTCATCACACAAGAGGTGGGGCAGGCGAGGGGCGCTGTGTGAAGGGGCAGCCCCGGCCAGTACCTGGCTGCCTGCCGACCCAGCCGCTCCTTCTCCTCGGCCACCTCACTGTAGAGCCGTCGCCTCTGCTGCTCCAGGGCCCGCTGCTCCTGCTCCAGGTGCTGCTCAAACCTGTGGGACCCAGGTGCTTACACCAGTGTGGGTGACCACAGGCCCACAAGCAGCTCACTGCCACAGCACTCGACGCCTGTCACCACTGCTGCCCAGGGCAGCCGGCACCAGTGGGCGCTCTGCTGGCCTCCTTCAGCTCTGTGGCAGTGTGGAGTGGCCTTGTCTCGGCTTCCTGTGTCCTCACACCAACCTCACTCTGCTCAGCCACTGCAGGCCTGCCTCCCTTAACCTGCCAGCCCTACTTTCTGGAGTGAGTGAGCCAGGTCCTACATCCTGTCCCTCCTACGAATGGAAGAGTGTGGAGCCGCCAATTTTGTTGGGGAGGGCCAGCAGTCACGTGAGAGGAGAGGACAGCCCCCCCCCCCCCAGGCTCTGCTCTGGAAGCACAGCCAGCACAAGAGGGGCTGCCTGCTGTCACTGGTGCCTGTGCAGACCAACCATCACTTGGCACGCCTCTGGCCACTGGGTCCCAGGGTCTGAGGGCTCAGCCTGGTCAGATTCCACACCAGGGCTGAGGGCATGAACGAGGCTGTCCTCAGAGGCAGAGGAGCCCCTGCACCACCTAAGATTAGAAACTTTGGGACCAGCTAAGGACATGTGGACATCTTCTGTGTGCAAACATGGCCTCACACAAACATGAGGAAGCCTGCCCAGCACCCCACCTGGTGGGTGGGGCAGAGTCCCAGGGAGCTCCTCCAGGACCGCAGCCTCTGGTGCCCTCTGGGGCGCTGCACAGACCCCTGGATTCACACCTTCCATAAGGACAAAGGTCCTGGACCATCCCAACCTGTCCCCAGCCCACCATTCCCCGCTGCCCACCGCTGCTGGGCGCGCTCTCGTTCCTGCTGACTCAGCGCATCCTTCTCGCGCTCCAGGAGCTCCCGCAGCTCCTCTGCCTGGCGCAGGTGGCGCTGCGCAGCCTGCTGGTCCCGCTGCTGCAGCTCGGCCTCGTGCAAGCCCCTGAGCCTCTTCACCTCTTGCTTGTGCTTGGCGATGAGCTTCTGAATCTCGGGTTCCAGGCCTAGGAACACCAGCCACAAGGCTGCAGGACCCACCCACCGAGACGCATGGGGGCCGGGCCCAAAACCCAGCGAGCCTGATCTACCATGGGCAGAGGAGGCAGGACTCAGGGCCTGGAGCCACCATCAGGCCACAGTGGCTTTCCCAGCCTGTGGGACATCCAGCTACCTATCCCTTGGCACACCATTTAATCTCCCAGTGGGAGTGCCCAGGACCCTGGAGGAAGAGGACCCAGAACAAGAGGCCAAGCTAAGGGCCCAGGGCTCCTCCATCCACCAACTCTGAGAGCTGAAAGTGCCCTGGTAACCTTCCACTGTTCTCCCTATTTCCCCTGGCATGATCTGTGTGTCGGCCTCATAGGTGGGAGGCCCTGAGTTCCTAGCTCCTGATCTTTCTCAAAAGTGCTATCAGAGCCAAAGCAGGAGCCCACCTCTCACAGTGATTTCCTTGATTTTCTTGGTTTTCTCATTGATCCACTTCTCACGGCGGACTTTCTCGGTGGCACTCATGAGTTCTTTGAGTTTCTTAATCTCCTAGGCACAAGAACGCAGGAAGTCTGGATACAAAGATTGAAAACAGCATCCTGGCACCTCCTGTCCTGTTACCACCTCGTGGGCTCGCACTCTGCAGAGCTCCTTCATGCTCCCCAGCAGAGACCACTCCGCCATACACTTGGGGCTTGAGACAGAAGGAAGAGCAGCCACTGCTGGAGTGGGACCCACCAGCTCATGCTGCTCCTGCATCTGGGCCACGTGCTCCCGACACCGCTGGTCCCCCTCCTTCAGCTGGGCCACCACTGCCTCACACTTATTGCTCAGAGCCTTCTTGTCTTCAATCAGCTGGGATGGTGAGGTAAGGAGTGAGGCTCTGTCCAGGACACCTGCGCTGGGCCAGCTGGCTCTGGAGCCACCCCTCCTCTCTGGAGAACCACTGCTGTGTTCTGCCCAGCCTTGCCCGAGCACAAGCAGGCAGGGGAGCCTTGGCCAGCGCCCAGAGGTCAGCACTGCACTCCAACGGAGAGGCACAGTGACCTCAACCCTGGCTCTACCCCACATGGCCTCCGAGAGCCCTGTCACCTGGTCGATGAAGGACAAGTGGCGCTGGATGGTGGCCTCATAGTGCTCCTTCTGCTGGTGCAGCTGCCGGCTCAGCTCCTTCTCTGTCTCCTTGACCCGCCTGACGGTGAGGTCACGCTGCTGCGCCTACAGAGGGTGCAGACAGAAGGTGCTGGCACCGGGGCCCCACCGGAGACTCAGGGCTGGGAGCCAAGGGCTGCGTGGGGGATTGTGATGACCCAGGCCTCTCAGCTGCAGGACAATGGGGCGAAGGGCCTCACCAGTGCTCGCTGCAGCAGCACCATGGCCTGCTTCTTCTCCTCCACCTCCAGCTTCAGACGCATCACAGACGTGCTGCCCTGGGGGGTGGGCTCTGGAAGCCCCTCTCCCACCTCCGGTACCAGGCGCTGAGGACGTGGCAAGCCTCAGGCATGCAGCCCACCACCTACTGTCTACCTAGCGCCTGCCCTTTGTGGGGACCCTATGGGTCCCCTTCTGCTTCACCCTGCTGAGGGTGCAGCAGCAACATGCAGGCCACCTGGTCAAGGAATGGCAGGAGACAGCCCAGCCCTCTGGAGACCATTATTATTCGGTGCAGAAGGAAGGCTGTGGCCTCCATTATCAAACCCAGAACACCAGGACAGTCTGTCCATTTCTACCCCTCCCCCCCCCCCCCCCCCCCCCCCCCCCCCCCCCCCCCGGCCTGCCCCATGATGGCAAAACTCATGACTGCTCCATTCAGTCTGTCCTCTGGTGCTCACTCAAGAAAGACCCAGCCTACGATATACCAGAGCCCGGGGATGCCAGGACCAAGCATCTGGATGGGGTTTATGCAAGTGGTCAGAGGAGCCCCAACTAGAGAAGAACCCAGGGTGGGACAAGCCAGTCCTGCTAGAGGCCAGGAGTGAGGCTGTGCATAGGGGCCTGGTGAGTGTCCACCTTCTGCTGGGGCCACCAGAGGCCTGACAAGCAACTACCTCCCTCTAAGGGTCACAGAGGCCCAGGCAAGTGACTACCTCTCGCTGAAGTGTTGGCTGCTCCATCTCATCCAGGAAGCTCATTATACCCTGCAGCTTGGCCTCTGAGAGCAGAGTCCCATCGTCAGGAGGGCCGGTGGGCGCACTGAGTTTCCCAAACTTCTCTAGGTTGTCAGCTGTCAGGGAGTTGGTGTCATCCTCCTGTGGGAAGCCAGCACTGGGAGTTGTTGGGGCAGGAGATGCTTTGCCAGGGAGGGCAGGGGCAGTGAAGAAGAGCGGCAGCAGAGCCTGGCTCTGGAAGGAAGCGCCTCCACAGCTGCTCAGACCCTCGAGGACGTCACTGCTGGGAAAGCAGTGTGAACCCCGGTGGCTACTATGTTCTAACCTCCGAGCAGACCCTGTTTGGCCTTCGCGGTGCCTTCCTACCTCCCTGACCTCTCCAATGGGGTAGTGTCTCCTGTGGTGCCAGTGCCTGGACTTGGAGGGGACAGGGCCTACTCACTGCATCAATCCAGGCGTATTTGTCTTTGTGGTAGGGCCTGGGGCAGGGCAATGGCTCAGGCTCCTCCTCTAACAGCCTCAGGGTATCCAGCAGCTCGTCCAAGGTCGCTCTGGCCCTGGCCCTGGCCCTGGTCCTGGCAGGGCCCACCGTCTCTGCATCCTCCCGGGCCACATCCTGGGAACATGCATCCTGCATCAGATGGCAGGGAAGGAGAAGCTAACAAAGCTGCTGGCCTAGAGCCGTCTCCTGTACAAGACTGACCACAGCAACACTGGGCAGGCTCTTTGCACACAACCCCATGAGCCCCCTTTAGCACATCTCAGGACCCTCCTCCAGGAAGACAGGCTTTTCTGCCCAGCTGGCTCCTCTTTTGAGGACAGGGACGTAAGGCCTCTTCCTGGGCAAATGTGAAAACCCAGTGGGATTACAGAGCAGCTCTGTGAAACCTCACCCCAGAGAGCACCCCCAGGCTGCTACCTGCATCAAAGCAGAGCCCTCTGGGAAAGAGGGACCCCAGAGCTGAGGAGAGGGCAACTCAGGCCACTCAGACATGGACATGCCTGAGAAGTCCGTGTCTGTGGGGAGGAAAGGGCAGGTTGTGTCCAGACCTGTAGCTTGTCCTCTGGAGACTGTTGGGGTTCTGGGGACAATTCCATGGCAGCAGGGCAGGGGTCTCTAGGGCCTGTGGGACAGATACTGGTGCCTGTAAATAGAACATAGTGGTATCTTACCCAGGGCCCTACACTGGGAGGAGTCCTGGGAAGGAGCCAGACACTGAGAATCCCTGGCTTGCAAGGCATGATGTAGAGGGAGCACTGGGCCTCTTATGTGGGTCCCATGGCCAAGAAGGTTTGTCAAGGCCTGAGCATCATCAAGTCTCGACCCACGAAGAGTGGAAGTTAGGGACTGGGGCTTAGGGTTCCACTCTGCAGGTGGAAGCCACCAAATTTCCACAGCATAAGGGCTGAGGCCCACCAGAGCCATGATTTCCTCATCACAGGCCTGGTGGACTAAGAGCTGCTCACCAGCACTGTTGGCCTCAAGGACCCGGTGGGCAGCACCAGGCATCAAGGGTGGCTCCTGAGTGGGCCGAGGATCCCCCGGCACTCTCTTCGCTGGGCTCTTCTTGGGCAGCCTGCGCTCAGCCTCACCTGCTTTCTGGGCTCGTTTCTGCTGTAGCTCCTGTCAGGAAAACATCTCTGAGGCAGCCCCTTACCCTCCTAAGCCCAGCTGCCCTGCGACTCAGTGTCCTCAAACAGTGGGGTAACAGAGTGGGCTGAGCGTTGGGCCTCAACTCTGGCCTGTGGGCTTCAGGACCCTTCCTACCTGAATGGCTGCCAGCCTGGCCTGGCGAGCCTTCTCCTCCCGGGCCTTCCTCCTAGCCGCCTCTTCCTGCCGGTGTAGATCTAGAAGATTCCCACCACTCAATCGCTGACATTGCTCCTGCCAGGGAAGCCCAACCCATAGACTTTATAGAGGTCAAAGATGGGCAAAGCCCTGGAACCAGTTGGGAGGTCTCCATGAGACTCCTAGAGTCCCCAAGAATGGGAGGGAGAAATGAAACCCTCAGGACTCTAAACATGCCACCGTGGACTGACAGAAGGCAAAGCCCACCCCTGGTAGAGGGCAGCACTGCAGGTCACGGAGCCAGGAGCATGCATATCCTGCCGCCCGACCTCAAAGACAAGGACTAAGGAGGACCCACAGATAGGGTATGCACCCCAAGCAATCCAACTCTGCTTGTCCCAGGAACTCCCTGTATATGATCAGACCTGAGGACTCTGAAGCCAGCCTCCAGGGGAGCACACTGACCTCTCTCTTAGACGCCAGCAGGTGCCTGAGGCTTGCTGTTCCTGCTTGGTGCCGCTGTACCTGGTGGCGGTACCAGCGTTGGATGGTGACTGCAGCCTGGTTTACCTGGTGGATAAACCTGCCAAGAGAGCAGGACTCAAGACCAGAAGGCAGCCCAGCACCTCTGTGCCCCATAACCAGATGGAAAGAGGCTGTCAGCTGTCTACAGCCCTTTCTCACCAGACTGACGCAACAAGGCCAGCCCTTCTGGGATTACTCCATTACACCCCAAACCACCCTCCTGGGGAAACCAAGTGTCTTTCTGCTCAGACTTGGGTGGCTTCATGCATAGTTGCCAGAAGGAATGCCAGGTGACAGAAGGCCACTCAAAGCAGCCAGAGACTTGTGCAAAACGTAGAGGACCTTGATTAATCCAGGCCTGCACAGCGGCCAAAGCAGCAGCCGCATGGCAAACAGGCCTGTGGTGCTGGCGCTGGGGCCCAAGGTGGGCAAAAGGAGCTTAAGGGAATCTTAGGGGTGTTGGCATTTAAAAAGTTTGTATGTGTATGGACACACAGGTGCCATGGCATGTATGTAGAGGTGGGTCTGAGGACAACCTCAGGGTGTCTGTCCTGTCCCTTGTGTGTGTGGCGTGTGCACAGCTATGTGCCCTTGAAGTGCCCAAGGACCTGCCTGCTCCAGTGCAAGCAGAAGGCCAGGTGCCCCACTACATGGCTTGTCTGCTAATTCTCACTTGAGCTGGAGTCTAATGACATTGGAACACACTATTTTTGGAAGCCTGGGTGATTCCCTGGTCTCCCTTTGCTGGACTGAGGCTACAGGCAGATATGGCCATGCCTAGCTGTTCACATGAGCTCTGGAGATTTGAACTCTGGTGGTTTCAGGTCTCCTCAGTCCCTTAAGTTTGTGCAGGAAGCACATCTAAGTGCTGAGCCATCTCTCCAGACCACCTTTAAAAATATGTATTTGAGAGCGAGAGCGAGAGAGCGAGAGCGCGAGAGCGAGAGCGAGAGCGCGAGAGCGAGAGCGAGAGAGCGAGAGAGAGCGAGAGAGCGAGAGCGAGAGCGAGAGCGAGAGAGAGAGAGAGAGAGAGAGAGAGAGAGAGAGAGAGAGAGAGCGCTTGCCAGGGTCTCCTGACACTGCAAATGAACACCAGATGCTTATGCCCCTTTTGCACCTGGCATTACATGGGTGCTAGGGAACTGAAGTCGGGCTGGCAGGCTTTGCAAGCTTTTAACTGCTGAGACATCTCCACAGCCCCTTTCCTTCCTTTTTTTTTTGTTTTGAAACTGGCATGTGCCAGTCTAGCTGGCCCGTGAACTTCCACATTCTCCTGGCTCTGCCGCCAACTGCTGCAGGTGTTGGGATTACAAGTACCCATGCCACTTTACCTCTGCTGTATGTGGGCATTGAGGAATTGAACTCAGGCCATCAGGTTTTCAAGCAAATGCCTTTAACCACTGAGCAATCTGAGCCAGTCCTGTCTGGATTTTTTTTGTTTTTGTTTTGAGACACACTCTCATGTAGCCCAGGCTGGCTCAAACCTGATATGTAGCTGAGGCTAACCTTGAACTCCTGATCCTCCTGCATTACCACCACACCCACTAATAGTTTGGATTTAATACACTGTACCTATAAATACCACTGTTCATATTGGAGCGATGACACCTTAAAGTTCCATCAGCTGACATCTGGGAAAATGTCCTTTACACTAAAAAGTTTGTCAAAGGGGTGCATTTTATAATTAGTCTCAGGGGCTGGGGTGCAGCTGAACGCAGAGTGCTTGTCTGGCACACACAGACCCTGAGTTCCACTCCCAGCCACATAAGAAAACAACGAAATACTCAATAAAACTGATTAAACAAAAATCATCACTCTTGGCTGGAAGGAGTACGAGTGGATCCCCAGCAAAGGTGTTCACAGAGGACCCAGGAGAGACAGCGGCCATCCAGGATCCTGGCTCTCAAGTGAGGTCCATTCTCCTGGACACAAGATAGGGGGGTCTTGGGAACTGCTGGCTCCTGGTCTCACTCCCAGCGCCCTCCCTCCCAAGGCCCACTTGCAGGGCTGTTCCTCCAGGACCTAGCCCTGGCCACAAGCAGGCAGGCTGGACTGGCTGGAAGCTCTGAAAGGAAGCTGGGTGGGAGGCACCTACAGCAATTGTCAACCACTCGGGAGGCCTGGCCAGGAGCCACTGTTCTGACTAACATCCACCCCCAACCCCCAGCCCCACAGGTGTTTCTGTTTTTCTGTCTTCTATCTTCTTTCTCCTAAATGTGTTTTTAATCACTGGTTTTACTGAGGCATAATTACCATACTATAAAATGCACCCATTTCCAGCATACAATTCAATGCCTTTTAGCTAATTTACAGAGCTGTGCATCCATCAGCACAATCCAGTTCTAGAACATTCCGACCACCCCTAAAGACTGCTCCCTGGTTGCCGCTCAGCCCCAAACAACCATCACTCCCTTTCTGCCCCTATGTATTTGCCTTTTCTAGACTTTTTATACACACAAAGCCCTAGTGTGTAAGGTCTTTAAAACAACTATTAAGTCAGCCAGGCATGGTGGCGCACGCTTTTAATCCCAGCACTGAGGAGGCAGATGTAGGAGGAATGCTGTGAGTTCAAGGCCAGCCTGGGACTAGGGCTAGAGTGAGACCTTACCTCAGAAACAAACAAAATATCAAGCAAAATAACAAACAAACAAACAAAAACAACGATTAAATGGAAACTTCCATCTTTGGAGTCAGAGGCCCCAGACCCTTGCCCCCACCTCTACCGCCCTGTGAGTGGTCACCTCTCGGCCTCCTCTTCCGTCACCTCCTTCCGCCTGGCCAGGCCAGACGCGCTTCCCCCCGCGGTGTCCAGGGCCGTGCGGCTGCCACTAGAGAAGTTCTTCCCAGGCTTCCCGACACCGGTGCCCTCGCTGCCCTCGCGGGCGGCTGCCTTCATGATGTTGCTGACAGGAGATCGAAGAAAAGCCCAGCTCTATGGAGCCCAGGACAATGGCTCCAGGAGCATGGAGCCACCCCGGAGCTCTGACCCTAGAAGAGGCCCACAGAGTGGGGCTACTTCTACTTTTCTGGTACCCAGGGTCACTTGCACCCTAAGGGCCCATCAGTTGGCCTCTGGGTAAGTTTCCTTTACATTTAAAAACAGCAAGAGGCCTAAAAAAGCACAGGAGCCCAGAACCAGAGGGAAAGGACTGAAGGGCCCCGAGGCTCATCAACTGAGTGAAGCTCCGTGGAAGATGCAGGGCCCTGACTGCTCAGCCGCCCCGTGATGCCCTCTTGGCTCCGCAGTGGCCAGCAGCTTCCTCAGCCAGGAGCACACCCTGGCAGAGCCCTGAGCTCACCCAGTCTGCCGCCTGCTCTCCCTGGGAAGCTGGCCTGGATCCGAGAGGACAGGCAACAGCACTAAGGGTTAGGAGCCTACCCCAGACCCAGTGTCCTCAGGTGAGCACACTGTGCGTTAACTGAGCCCTGCTGACACCCAACGTGGGCCGCAGCCGCCTCTTACTTGAGGGAGGGGGCGGTCTGGTTGGAGCTCTTGGGGGACGGTGCCGTCTTGGAGGGGGTGTAGTTGTTGTGTACCATGGTGGTGACGCAGTTGCCCACAGCTCCCTTGTTACTCCTGCCAGAGACAGGAAAGGGGTCGGACTCAGGTGACAATTGAGACTGGCTTGTGGTACAGGCACTGAGAACCGTCAGTGCACGCTGTGGCATCTGTCCCCCATGGCCTGCACCCCAACAGTGAAGCCCTTCCTGGAGCAGGAAAGCTCAATCCTGAACCCTAAGGAGGCAGAAGGCGTTCCTTGGTTCCCTTGAGGCCAAGTCAGCTTCTCCCAGTGGCTTCTCCAGGGCCTGCTAATGCTGGCCCATCAGCAAGGCTTAGAGCCGGGTCCTCCACAGGATCCATGCCATCCTGTCCATCACTCCCAGACACGCTCTGGTCTGTCATGTTCCTGGTGAGCACAACCCTGAGTGACCAAGGCAGCCCTTGGCAGACAGGTTCAGAGCCCTGAGGTGATAAAGAACCTCAAAGCTTAACCCAAGAAGCCTTTGAAAGTCAGGCACAATGAGCCTCCCTGGGCCTGAAACTCCCCCAATTCCTCACCCAAAGGTCCCCAGAACACAGTGGATGACTAGGGCGTCTGGAGGGAGAGGCTGCCCCACAGGAGGAGCTGGCAGGGAGGGCACTCTGGAAGCCTGCTGGGCCAGAGCACAGCCCCTCCCTTAAACAGTGGCCAACGCTCCTGGACCTTGCAGGTGCCTCCATCTGCTTGGAGAAAGCTATTCATTCACCCCTTTATTCGTTGCAAAGAGCCTACTGTAGACATGCAGCCGACAAGTGCATCCTGCACGTGCAGGGTCATACCTATTGTTAGCAGTGAAGCTCGGTGCTAGGACACACTCTTTTTTCTGTGGGCCCACTGGGGAGTTGACACTGGCCGGCAAGGAGAAGCCCCTGGGCTGGTCATCCTGGGGGTCACATGGACATTTCTCAGCCTGACAGCCAAAGCACACACCCCAACACCAGGCCCTTGTGTGCTGACACTTCCTTTTCTGTAGCAGAGGAGCCATGGCTCCCATTGTGGGGGGCAGAGACACATGACCCCAGGGAAGACAATGTCAGGATGGAAGCTCACTGACCCCGAGACACATCCTCCCTGCAGCTGCTGTCTGCCTTTGTGCAAAGGCAGGAAGGACAAGGAAGGAAGCAGCTGGCGATCTCGGTGGGCAGACCATCACAGCTGCCTCACGCCCGATCTTACCAGGACATTCCATGTGGCTCCCTTCTCCGTAGACGCCTTGCTCAGACTGGCCACCCTCTTCCTCCCACTGGTGCCGGCCTCAAAGAGCATCAGGACGTCGGTGGGCTCTGCTGGTCTGCACCTGGGAGATGTTGGCACACAAAGTCAACTGTTAGGGAAGCCAACTTCAGGAAAGCAGACAGATCCACATCTTATGGGGGAGGGGACAAAGGGGCCATGACTCCGGTGTGGGATTCTAGCCCCAAACCCCATTCAAAACAGTTTCTTAAGGGCTGTGGAGATGGTTCAGTGGATAAAGCATTTGTTGTACAAGTGTGGGGACTGGAGTCTGGATCCCCAGCACCCACATAAATGCCAGGTGGATGGGAGAGCTGGTCTGTAATCCCAGCACTTAGGAGGTGGAGACGTGCCCAGAGCAAGTTGGCTAGCTAGGCCAGCTGAATCAGTAAACACTAGAATCAAGTGAGAGACTCTGTCTAATAAATAAAGTGAAGAGTGAGAAAGACACCAGCCATCAACCTCTGGCCTGCATGCGCGCGCGCGCACACACACACACACACACACACACGTGCAGAGATTTGCATATACAAAAATAATTAAAAGTTTCTTAGCCCTGACAACCCCACCTGGTAGAGATACCTCAGTGGGCGAGCCTGGGAACTTAGGTTCCATGGAACCACAGTGAGCTTGTGGCCACCTGCTGCTGCCCTTCCCTGTCACCTTCAATGGACAGAGAACTACAAGCCATCGCGTACAAGGAAGCATGGCTGGATGGCCATGGATACACCTCGCCCCAAGCCTGAACTTGAAGGGGGAGGGCACATGCACACAGCTCCGTGGGAGACCACAGTCACTCCAAGGACGGGGGGAGGGGGTGTCTATCACATGGCAGCGTACCGCACAGCAATGAACAGGAGCTGTCGTGTTGCTGGACACAAAAACACAACGCTCAGTAGAGGAACCAGGCCCAGAGGGCCATGCCCGGTCTGGAACTATCCAGAAAAGGCAAGCACAAAGGGAGAGACTGGCAGCCGCTGGGGCAGGAGGGAATGGGACGACTTGTAGATACAGGGTCAGGAAGGCTCTAAACATGACTGTGGTAATGGGTGCACTGGAGACCACTGACTTGGACCCTGTGTGTGCGAGGTCCTGGGTTCCATCCCCAGTACCCAAAAAGGAGAGAATGTTAGAGAGATGGCTCAGTGAGGGTCTCAGGAATCCCAGCTGTCCACGTGGTGCAAGATGAGGACAAAAAGCCACAGGTAGTTGTCACCTTCTCACTGCTGGGAATAAACACCTGACCAGAAGCAGCTGATGGGAGAAGAGTTTATTTCCAGCTTGCAGCGTTGAGGGGAAGTCTCATCATGGCAGGAGCAGATAGCTGGGTGTCACATTTCCACATTAGGAGGGAGGAAGCAGGAAGCAGCAAGCATGAGCTCGGTGTGGGAAGTAAGGCTGCAGTGGAACACCAAGGCCCATCCCAGTGGCACACCTCCCCCAGCAAGGCCCCACCTCCCAAAGGCTCCACCAGCTGGGGACCAAGTACGCATGAGGCTATGGGGGACACTCCACATTCAAACCACCACACCAGATTTTAAAAACTGAGTGTGGTGGCACATGGTTGCAAGTCCAGTACTGGGGAGGGGTTGCTGGCCAATCGGCAAGCTCCAGGCCAGTGAAAGGCCCTGTCTCAGAAAGGGGATGCCACCCAAGGTCGTCCTCTGGCCTCACCACGCGCACACACATGGATGAACTGCACAGGCACAAGGAACAAAGGCTCAGAGGGCTCTTCTCTAACAGCTGAAGAGGTGTGGAGATGCACTAGACCAAATGGGGCCGACACAGCACGGGGACTGGACCTGAGGCCCTCCCTCCACATGGTCACAGCACTGCATGGAGGCAGAGAATTATGGTCTGGATCTGAGGTGTCACCCACTTTAAACCCCAGCCTGTGGCTCCACTTTGAAGGCTGACATCATGCCTTCCTTGCTGTGATAAACATGAGCCAAAATGTACCTTTTCTCCTTTGTTTCTGTCACATCTTTTCATCACACTGAGAGGAGGAATGTATAGATGTCACCTGGACAACACCCAACTGTTTGCAGAACCACAGCTGTTCCCGCCAGAAAACAGCAGGTGTCTGCGAAGGCTTCCTTACATGTCGCTTAACCAGCACCACTACACCAAACACACCACTCGCCTCTTATACACACACCTCACATACACTCAAAACAGACACCACCCACACTACTGACCATGGCCACCCCATGACACACATTCCTCATCACTTCCAGCAGTTCCTGAGTCTCGGCAAGGGGGAGTGGACATTCCTGGAGGAAGGTGAATTACCTCAACAAGAGACCCAGCCCCTCTGCCACATCCTGGGCCCTGAGGTCACCTGCTTAGGAGACACTGGGGTGTTGAGGCTATCCATGCTGGGTGGAGGCAGCAGTGCTCCTGCTCCCAGAGCAAGGCCCACCCTGGTTGGCCCAGAACCTAACAGATCTGAGACCCAAGGAGCACCCGCCACCTAAAAGGCAGTGCGCGTGGGAGGCAGTGTTGATGCCTCTCGGCCACTGCTGGTCCCAGCTCCCCAGCATGGGGCCCTGAGGCAACTTAACCCGGGTAAGGACAGGCATGAGGCCCACAGTGCTACTGCCTCCCACAAACATCCAAAGGGCAGATGGGAGAGGCCACAGCTGAAAGATGTGTGGATGAGGCACCAGAGCAGCCTCACCCGTCTGCCCACCCCACCCAGGCCCCCAGAAAAGGTGAGATGAAGAGAAGGTGCTCTCCTCAGAGGGCCTGGGCTCCTGTGCCTAGCATAGGCCTAATGCTCTTGGCTGCCCTCACACCTCACAGTTCAAGAGAACAGGTCACAGTGTCACCAGATCCCATTGCACTCGTGGAGGAAGGGACAGGGAAGCAGGAGAGGAGCGGGCTGGGGTTACCTGATGGTACAAGAGTTACCTGAGGGAACCACATTGGACCTGGAGGGAATGAGGTTACCTGGGTGAGTCAGTCCATGGCTGGTTGACCTGCGTGGTACTGTTAGATCTTCGAAGGTTGTTGATAGCCCGGGAGCTCCCAGGTCCTGAGGCCTCCTGCCAAAAGAGGAAACTGCCCATTCAGTGAGGGTGGTCCCAGTGCCAGGCTAGGCCTAGGGAACAGAGGGGTGTCCTGGGCTCGGAACAGGCTGGAGGCTTGCAGAGTGGTACATGGACAGGAGGGATAGTTGGGGTGCTGGACCTTGCCACTGGTGGGTGGAGCAGGGCCTGGCCTCTGAGGGCCTCACTGCACCACACAAAATGGGGAGACCTTCACCCTTTTAATGGGGGCAGGGCCAGGAGAAAGCATGAAGCCCAGCTGCCTCCGGTGCCACCAACAGAAACCTCCCAGTACCACACATGATAGGCAAGAGTACCTGGGCCGCTTGGCCCTAGCCTCCTCCCCTAGGAAGCAATCTCCCAAGGGTTGCTCTGTGGGATCACTTGAGGAGTACAGAGATGGGCGTGTGTGTGCCAGAGCACCCCAGCCCTTACTCTGGGGACAGACGCAGTAATTGGCATAGCCCGTCGTGGCAGGAAGCTGCCTGGGGTAGAGCGCATCTGTGCAGCTGAGAGAAGCCTCCACACACAAGGCTAACCCAAGACATGGTGAGGTCTGCTGTCCTGTGTTCCTGCTCACCTGTTCTTCTGGGCCACAGTGCCTCTATATATTTCCAGGAACCATACTGGCCTAAACTTACAAAGTCAATGTCTCCGCAGAAATTTAAATGAGCCCAAAGCCAGGCACAGTGGTGCACACCTGTAACCCCAGCCAGTACTAGGGAGGCTAAGGCAGAAGAGGTCATCCTTGGTAACATAGTGGGTTGAAGACCAGCCTGAGCAACATGACATCCTATCTCAGGAAGCCAAAAATCAATCAATAAATAAAAAATAAAACTAAAACAAACCAACACAAAATGAAGAAAGCCTGAAGAGATCCTGCTGGGAACTGATGAGCGTTTACTGGCTCTCATCACTCCCATCAGGGGCATCCTGGGAGGGCCAGCTTTCTGGGGCCTGAAGGGTTTAGGAGGAAGCGTGGTCATGTCCATAGTTTGCTCTCAAGCAGGTGGGAGCTGCAGGGAGGGGGAGGGAGAGCAGGTGCAGTGGAGCACCAGGCACCTGCACACTAGGAGTGGGCTGCAGCGCACCCTAGCCAGCTGTTGTCCACACACTGAGTGACGGGGCTCAAAACCCAGTGGTTAACAGCCAGAGATCCCCTCCTCCGTGCCACATGGCAGCTTAGACCATCAAGGAGACAATCCCAGCGGTGCCCATGCCAACACTGTAAGACCGTGAAAGTGTCCAGGTTTATTTTAAAATCTAAAACAACTCCCCCTACACACACACACACACACACACACACACACACACACACACGACCAAAACAAAGCCAGGAAACCAGTCACACACACAGACTCACACTACAGACTGCTCAGTGGCCCAGGACCCTCAAAGCTGTGCAGGCAGGGGCGTAAGCAGGCCCACTTGACTTATTTATGTGTGCATGTCGCTCGAGCGCACTTTCTGAGGCAAGGATGCGTGCTGTCTAGATGAGAAGTGGCGGCAGCAGGTCCTGCCCTCCTGTTCCTCGGGCGGCTGAGGAGGAAGGAGCCACCCAAGTGTGAGTTCAGCGGTGAGATCTCCTATCACAGAACCATATGGCAAGCTGCTCTGGGTTCACTCCCAAGAGTCATCAGGAGCTGAGAGAAGCCAGCCTGAGCAAGGGGGCAGGAGTGACTGCCAGACTGCAGCTGCGGTGCAGCGCTGGGTTCCAGAAAGGTGGTTCTTATGGCGAGGTATACACCTGAGGATGAGGCCTGCATATATGTGCCCATATGTGCCACCATATCTGGAAGGCACAGAAGAGCCGAGGGCTGCCGGGGCCAGCCTGCAGGATGCACAAGAGGCGGGCTGGGCTCACTGCTCACTGTGTACTATGATGTCAACTTGATCAGATCAGACTCTTGGACAGGTTTGTAAGGACATTTCCGGGAGGATACCTGAGAGGGGGAGACCCACCCTCCACTCCCCACCCCCAGGGGGCAGCCCTTCCAGTGCCAGTGCCTGCTGCTTGGCTACCCGCGCTGCTTGCGGGTGCCCACGTCTACCCTGTTGCCGCCTCCTTCAATGACATCACAGTCCAGCTTCTTCAGCCGTCCAACGTGGACTGAAGACCGGCAGCTCTCTGGGAATCCTCCAGGCCTTCAGAGCCAGATTGGGGCTGCTGAGCAGCTACCAGGTTCTCGGACCCTCCAGTCTGCAGACATTATTGGACTTCCCGCCCTCGATAGGTAACTTCTCTTATTAATATATGTTCATTCCATTGGTCCTGTTTCCAGAACAGACACCCTGCCTGTGCTCTCTGCATATAAATGGTGACGCACCGCACGACCTGTTCCAACATGGAATGGTTGGAGCCACTGTTCTCATCAGGGTGAGTGCTGAGGGGTAACGTTCTTTCCCAGTCTCCTGATGGTGGTTCTACAGCCTCCACATGGAGAAGCAAGCAGGGTAAGGGTCCTGCACTTGCAGAAGGCCAAGGTGAAAAGGAAGTATTCACTAGGTAAACAGGCAAAATGCCATCAGCCCAGGAGTACAGGACCCCCTGGGGACAGCGCTGGCCCAAACCGCAGTGATGCCTATGAGGTGACATCTGCTTCGCTGATAAGCCTGATCTCTTGAGATACAAAAATCTCATTCCTGTAGGGAGAAGGAAGTGGAGCGAGCAATTGAGAGAGCAAAGCGATCAGGTGCACACACAGATTGGACAGGGAAGAGAACCCTCCAGGGTCAGGCACTGATCTCCCAAAGCCTAAATATCAGCAGTGACTGCAGCGAATGCTCCAGATGGGGCATCTCACTCAGGACTCCAGATTGAGGGAGGTTTGGGGGATGCACAGTAGAGTAGAAATGCCAGTTGAAGGTGATGGAGAAGGCCCCCAACCAGGGGCAACACCTCCCACGGTGTCCAGACACCAGAAGAGAAGGTCAGGTATGAGGGTACATACAGCCTGCCCAGGCCACATGCCCTTCATGAATCCCCATGAGACCAAGGAGTGGCAAGGCATGCCAGGTCCATTACCCTCAGGTGGCTGGAACTTGTTTGACCAAGCGTCCTCTATGTGAGGGTGTCCCTGCCTCAGAACTCAGCTTGCATGTTGGACATAGGAAGACTCTTTCACAGAGAAGGGAAGGGACTTTCTCCACTCAGTACCTAGTGATGGTGTTGCCCAAGAAAAAAGGGGGAATACGAATGCCTCCTCCTGTGTTCAGAACAAAATGCTCTCCTGCAGGAGGCCTGGGCGAGGAGGCCCGGCCATGCTACCTCCCTTCTCGCCCCCTGTATGACACCGTTTCAGTACAGCAGTGGACTTGCAGTCCAACCACATGGCCCCGACCACCTCTCCTACGGCTTCATGGCAGTGGAGGGTAGGGATCCAGTGACTCAGAAGCAAGGCAGGGGCCACAGAGGGCAGCAGGTCAAGGGTTGTGCTGGCCTGAGATTCTCTCTGCTAAGGAACTCTATGTCTTAAGATTGTGTCTGCCACAGACGGCTTGTGGCATCCCAGGTCCTTGATCCACAGTGGCAGGAACTTGTTTGGACCAAAGGTCCTCTACTAGATGGCTGGCCCTGTCTCAAAACTCAGCCCAGACACTGTAGGTCCACCCTGTCTGACACAGGAATGGTTCTTTCAGGGGGACGGAAGACATGAGCCTTTTACCCATATGACCTCAGCCTAGATCCCCCAAGAAAGCCCAGACCGCTGACCACCATTTCTAGGACCTCTTCTCAGCTGGAGAGCCACAGACTGGCTGCAGCATTCAAGCCATGCCCCAGCCCCCTCCCTGTTCTGGAAGCTCAGGCCAGACCCAGGCATAGTCCTATCTCCCAGAGAACACTAGATTCCTCTCTCGGTCCAGCCTAGAGACAGCCCAGCAGACAGCAGCTTGGCCTCTCACAGCCACCCCACGGATCTATACATGGACGACACCCCACCCCTCTGCTGAGAACGAAAGGCAGATCTGGCCCCAAGGCTCCCGGCCCTGACCACCTGTACCAATCTGCTGCCTATGCGGGTCTTGCCAAGGCCCTAGGAACTTGTCACCCTCCTGTAAGTCAACCCCATTTCTTGAGGATCTATGCAAATCCAAAGGGCAGTGGAACAGGAGGGACAGGGCCAGCCAACCTGCTCTCTCTCCTTGTGAGTCAGCTTCCAGGTCTGGGGGACCCAGGTCATCTCTCCTGCCCCTGGGATGACGGACTGAGGCACATGCTTTCATGTAGAATGGCACTGAGGCCGAATGCCACCCCAGTGACAACCTTCTAGTGGTGGGGGGCCCTGACCCCCACACTCACCAGTGCTCTCTTCCTTGGCTCGCTGCCTGTGGCCACAGAGATGGAGCGGACAATGGTTTTGGTGGTGGAGGCACTGCTCGGACGCTGGGATATGGGTGGAGGAAGGCCAACCAGACTCAGGTCCATGTCTTCTGGGCTTCCCTCAGGGACACTGCTGACAGCCCTTGCGCCTTTCATGGTGCACCAAGCAGCCCTTGAAGAGAAGGGAGAAACATAGTGAGACACCTGGAGGAATCTCAGCCCTCGCATCCATCGCCTCTCCCATAGCCTCAGCCAGCCTAGGATGCCTGCATCCATCTACCACCAAACTCTGGAAGCCACCACTGGAGAGGCACGAGGGGCCTGTTCTAATTCCCATTTCAGACTCTGAATGATGAATGAGACCTAGGCAGAGTCTTGTGGGCACAGGCCAGCATGCCCAGTGGGTAGTGGTAGATGTGAGCCTGAATGTGCCCCTTACCCCCAGTCTCCTATCCTGATTAAGGTACTCCACCTGTCCAGCCACTCTCTTCTGCAAAATGGAGATTTAAAATGTGCCCCTCGGTGGGGTTGTCCAAGGTTCAGATGAGGCCATGAGGATGACACTGGGTGAGCCCTCAACAGCCTTGAGATTTTCTAGCAGGATGTGTGTTGTGGTCAGCTTTCTAGTTGCTGCGCAGAAAGAACCCAAACAAAAGTGGCTTGTAGAGGAATGGGTTTATTTGACTTACGGACTCGAGGGGAGACTCCATTCTGGCAGGGAACATGATGGCATGAGCAGAGGGCTGGACATCACCTCTGCCACAGCACTGCAAACAGTGGCAGGAAGGTGTGCCAAATACTGGCAAGGGAAAGCTGGCTTATAACCCCCATAAGCCCACCCCCAACAACACAGCTCTAATGAGGTTCTAATTCCCGAATTGCCATCAGCTGAGGATCAATCTATCAGAACACATTCATTTGTTTGTGGGGGACACCTGGATCAAACCATGACAATGTGGTCTCAGTTCTCAGGCAAAGAAACTCAGGACTCCTGGGCTTGTCTGGCTGCAACTCCCCTCCTCCCCAGGAACATCAGTGAGTTCCAACGACAGGCCAACTGCTCTCTTACTCCTGGGGTTTCCCTTGCGTCTTACAGGGCACCCTTGGAGCCTTCCTCACTGGCTATTCTTTATCTTTCTGCCCCTGAGAGCTGGAGGCTCCTGGGCTCAGCCCCAGTCTCTCCTCCACTCACACTCTCACTTAGGGGCCATTTTTGGTCTCTACTCCACAACCCTGGTCCGGCCACTGACTCCTTACCTTGCACACCTGCAACAGTATTCCCTCCCCCATACCTCTGCCTGGCCAGCCCCTTACTCATCAAGACCCATCCTTACAGAGTTCTTTGGATTTCATGAGACACTCTCAGCTCACACAGCACCCCAGGAAAATTGTCTCTCAATCCATCAAAATAAACACAGACGCCTAACACGTGCAGATCTGACACTGCTCTCTGCACCCACCCCCTCTGCTTTAGCCAAACAGGGCAGCCCATCCCCACCACCTCTGCCCATCACGGGCTGCTCTCTGTATTCCGTCCCCCTGAAGAGGACAGGGCTACGCGGCTCTAGCCCCTGGCATGTGGAAGTCACTCGAGTAAGAAACACTGATCCCTGTCTCCCTGTCGGGGGCGGGAGGACTAACAGTACACCCCCACCTCGGGTCTGTCATGGTAGGGGGGTCCCTTAGTCTCTGGAGGCGGCCTGCCATTAGCCTGGCAGGTGTCCCCAGCTATGCATTTCTGGCTGCATGGGTTGGCACTGGCCCGAGGGCTTTGTGGACGCGACTGTCGCAGCCCCACGTGCAGCCAGCGAGGCTCCGGGTGGTAAACACAGCCTCTCCATGGAAACCACGTCCACCCTGGAAGAAACGGCGTGGATCCCGGGACGGAAGGGACAGGAGGCCGGCTGACCCTGCGGCGCAGAGGCAGGCCCTGCCTGGCGCCGCGCTCCGCATGGCCCGGTTCTCCCGGGGCTCCAGGCGGGAGTCCCAGCTCGCCCGCGGGGCCGGACTCCACGCGGTTCTCCGGGCCCGGAGCCGTCACGGGGCACTCCTCACCTGCAGGGGCCCGACTCCCTCCACGCAGCGGCCTCACCTGCGCGGGCCCGTGGGCGCCCCCGCAGAACCGGTCGGGCCGGCGACCTGGTGCCCCGCGGCCCTGGCGCTACCTCGGGGGAGGGTGACAACAAAGCGCCCGGCGGCAGGCCGAGCGAGCGGCGGCGGCTAGCAACCACCCTGGCACCTCCTCCCCGGTCCGGCCCGCCGGCCCGCCCTTCCTGTGCGCGCCGCTCGCGGATTGGCTCTCCGGCCGCCCGCTCTGGTCGCGCGGAAGCTCATTGGACGCTCAGGCTGTCCGTCGGTAAGTTCAAGCGTGCAGCCGAAAGAGGGGCCGCTACGGTGGCTGACTGCTGATTGGAGGAGGCGGGGAGGGGGCGGGGCTTTGAGAGGGACTGCGGGCGCGGGAGTGGCTTCTGGTGTGGACCCGTCGCTGTGCGCCTTGGGGGCGGGGCCGCGGGCGTGGGCGTGGCTGATTTGGGGGCGTGTCTAGTGCCCGAGGTTGGTGCAGCAGGCGTTTGTAATTCCGCAGGCGCCACCGCTGTCGGCGCATTTGGGGCCTTTCGCTGGGCAGCGAGGCCACGAGATGGCGTCTGTGCCGGTCCTTCCCTTTCTCCCCTGACTGCTTGAGGCCTCCTGAGAGTGTGACCTTCTTCAGTCCTGTGTCCAGTGTCGGGACAGCTGTGTGCTGTCCTCCCTCTGCTCAGAGGGCACCCAGCTCAGAAGCCCGCCCCAAAGAAACTTATAGGAAATAGCATGTTTTCTACCAAATGCTTTTTTTTTTTCTTTACGAGGTAGAGTCTCACTCTAGCCCAGGTTGACTTAGAACTCACTCTGTAGTCCCAGACTGGTCTCGAACTCACTACGATCCTCCTACCTATGTCTCCCGAGTGCTGGGATTAAAGGCATGAACCGAATACTTTTTAAATTAAAAGTAACACTGTGTGCACGTGGAGGTCAGAGGACAACTTCAAGGGGTTTGTGCTCCACCTCTCTGAGAGATCTCTTGTCACTGCGGTGAACTACTAGACTGCAAATGAACGTCAGCAGGTGAGCTTTGGCTTTTCCTGCCTCCTCCTCCCACTGTAAGTGCGTTGCATCCCAAGGGCCCCTTAAAACCTGGTTTTGCTTGGGTGCTGGGGAATTGGACCCAGAACAGTAGGCTTTGTAAGAAAGTGCCTCGGACCCCTAGACTATCCTCCCATCCCTGTGTATATTATTACTGGGGTGGTGCTGGGATGGAACATGCTAGGCAAACACCACCACTTAGCTACACTTCAGCCCTTTTTGTTTTGATTCCGTTTGAGATCTGGTTCCATGTAGCCCATGCTGGCCTAGAACCCACGTGTTTCTAGACCAGGGTCACCTGGATAAACTCTTGATCCTCCGGTCTCCACCTTCTTCACTGCAGTGGGATTGCAGGCCTGTGCCACCATGGCATCCATCCAGCTCCTTTTTGTAAATGAAATGAGAAGTTTGTGCATGGATGCTCCCACCCCTGGGTGTGCAGTGGCTGCATAAATCACAGAACCCCAAGCCGGGCGTGGTGGCGCACGCCTTTAATCCCAGCACTCGAGAGGCAGAGGTAGGAGGATTGCTGTGAGTTCAAGGCCACCCTGAGACTACAGAGTGAATTCCAGGTCAGCCTAGAGCGAGACCCTACCTCGAAAAACCAAAAAATAAAAATCACAGAACCCCTCCAGAACCTGTGGTCCCCGGCTGGCTAGTACCTAGCTTTCCTTTTTGCCAAATGCCACACTGACACATTGCAGTGCACAGCCCCTGGGTCTGTCTGTCGTCTCCCGGAGTTCCGGGGTTCATCCTGCCATTCCCTTGCCCAGTATTCTCAGCATGTTAAACTCGAGTGACTGAACCACCAACCGTTCTGGCTGTGGGCAATGATTGAAGGGAGCAGCTACAGACACTGACTCACAGGCTTCTGTGTGAAACAGGTTTTCACGGTAAAACCTAGAACAGAGATCGGTGGGTCCATGGTATGTAACTCTCTAAGAAGTTGCCTAATTGTTCTCCAAAGAAACTATGTATTTTGTTCCCAAGTTCCAGTCACTGCCTGTCCCCTCTGCACTGGAATTATTGGGACTTTGCCTTTTTTTTTTTTTCCCAGTCACACTAATCAGCGGGTGGCTCAGATGTGTAGCTCTAAGTAGCACTTCTAGTAACTTCTGATGGTGACACAGTGTCCACCTGTCTTCCTTGGTGGCATGTCCAAATTTTTGCCTGCTTCATAATTCACAGGATGTTGTCTAGATTTTTTTTTTTTGGTTTTTCGAGGTAGGGTCTCCCTCTAGCCCAGGCTGACCTGGAATTCACTTTGTAGTCTCAGGGTGGCCTTGAACTCACGGTGATCCTCCTACCTCTGCCTCCCAAGTGCTGGGATTAAAGGCGTGCGCCACCACGCCCAGCTGATTTTTTTTTAATTTGAGAAATTTTTTTAAAATTTGAGAGAAAGAGGCAGACAGACTAGAGAACTCCAAACGCATGCTCCACCTTGTGTGTCTGGCTTTACGTGGGTACTGGGGAATCGAACTCAGGTCCTTCTGCTTTGCAGGAGAGCACATTAACCAATTAGCCATCTCTTCAGCCCCCTACGTTTTTTTTGAGCAGGATCTCTTATCTCAGACTGACCTGAAACTCACTGGAGCCCTGGTTGGCCCCACACTACCAGTGATCCTCCTACCAGAGCCTCCCAAGTGCTGGGATAAAGGCGTTGTCAGCTGTTTCCTAGTTTTGAGAGGACCTCACACTGTTTTCAGTCTCCAGGAGACACAGGCCCTGCAAACACGCCCCCTCGGGCTGACTTCTCTTTCCGCTCCTGTGGCATTCGGAGCCTTTGGTGGATTGTTCTTATGGCCTGTGCGTTTTGCATTTCACATGCAGTTGGGGCTCCCAGCAGTGCAGACTTCCTCCCTTACTTTCTTCTGTAAGTTTCATAGTTTTAGGTCAGTGGGGCACTAAATTGTGTGAAGTAGGGCCCAGCTTTCTTCTAGTGCACATGGATTGGAAAGCCTCTGCTTCTTCAGCTCCATTCTCAGGACGGGCAGGGTTGGCCAGACGGGCCTGGATCTACTACTGCTTAACAGCTGTATTGGTGTGTGTGTGTAGCAGCCTCTTGCTATTGCGAATGAGTGCACATCAGCTTTACATAGGTGGCTGGGGAATTGAACCCAGGACAGCAGGCAGACTTTGCAAGTGCCTTTAACCACTGAGCCATCTCCCCAGCCCTATAGGTTGTTTTCAAAAATATGTATTTGTGAGGAGAGAGGGAAAGAGATGCAAATGAACTCCAGATGCACGTACCACTCTGAGCATTTGGCTTCACATGGATACTGGGGAACTGAACCAGGTTGGCCGACTTTGCAAGCAAATGTCTCTGATGAGCTATTTCCCCAGCCCTGTTTGTTGACACAGGGTCTTACTCTAGCCCAGGCTGGCCTTAAGTCTATGGTGGTCCTACCTCGGGAAAGACAGGCTGCATCTCCAGTGATGCTCGTCGCGTGTCACCACCAGTCAACGTCCAGACCTTCTCCTGGAGGTTAAGCACAAGGGCAGAGCACTGGGGAGGAAATGCCACCTCTCCTTCACGGGAAAAGTCGTCCTCAAAGTGTGCCCCTGACTAATGGCACTTTGAATGGAATGCACACACACCAAAGCAAATAAGAAAACCCACAATGGTGTAGCCATCTGTAAACAATGGTTTACCAGGAAAGTGCACTTCCCAGCTCCTCAGGCTCTTCAGAAACGTCTGTGGAGCTTAGCTCAGACCCTCCCAGTCTGTAGGAAGCAACTGTGGTACAATGAGTGGGTGCGAGAGCCACAGCGGTCCTACTGGAGGTGGTCACAGTAGGTCCTACAGGGACCTGACTGGAGGTGGTCACAGGCCACTTGGCTCAAGGGACCCTAGCCCAGCACTTCTGCAGCCCCATCAGCTGCCGTAAGAACTCAAGTCCACATGGCCAGCATCTGTGGGTGAGAACTGAGGTAGCCCTGGAGTTGGCCTTTCACCCAGGCTTCCTGGAGAGGGAAGCAGCCTGGGCTGAGGGCTGTGGCCAGCAACCCTCAGGAAGCACTGGCCTTACAGATGTGTTAGAAACCTCTGCAGGCAGGTGGGCCTGTAGGGGTCCTGCCAACGGGTAAAGGAAAACCCATGTCAGGAAAAGTCAGAGCTGACTCCCTGAGGGACAACAGATGTGCAGATGGCTCCTGAGGTACCAACTGATCCCCGCCTTCTGCATCCCCATCTTGGCTGGCCTGTGAACTGAGGGGCTGTGTGCCACTGGGATGCCCACTTGGAGCTCACCTGGCTCGGGGGCTGCTACCTTGTGGCCATGGTGGGGGAAGGGAAGGGAAGGGGTGCTGATGGCAGACAGGCAAGGAGAACCACTCCTTGGTGGGCATGGGGACTGTAGGCACAGGGATGGCAAGGACACCATGGGGTCCCGGGAGCCTCCAGCTGAGGCCAACAGACTCTAGAGCAGGGCCCATACAGTCATGCATTTAAAAACTCAAATACTGATAGCTCTGAGCCTGGAGGCTCTGTGGCCATCCTCTTCATCCCTGACTGGGGAGCCTGGTGGTCTGGGCAGGGTAGGCGGGGGCAGGCCACCAGCTCCATGCCAGCGAACAAGGAGTTGGGGCTCCATGGACACTTGCTTGAGCCACCCTTTGGGGTGTCCTCGCCCTCTGAGTTCTCTTCAGGTTCTGTCCCCTGATTGCTGGAACTTGCTCGTCTGGCCCGACTGGTGTCCCCCAGGATGGGAAGGGGACAAGTGTCCAGAGATGGGGTCGGTGAGGAGGTCCTGGGCAAGACTGGGCTGGAGCTCAGGGGCTGGAGGAAGACCTGGGCTCCTGGGGGAGGTGCAGGGCCAGCCAGCAGATCAGATGGGTCCATGAGAGCAGCTGCAGGGCTTGGCTGGGCACAGGGCCTTGGGGCTGGGGGCTGCTGCCCACAGGAAGCTTCAAAGTGTCTCAGGATCTAGAAGAAAAGAGGAGAAAGCGAGACCCTGCTTAATGCAGGGTGCCAAGGCCTGCCCTTGAGTACCTTCCTTACTCCAAGGGCCAGAGGACAGGGCCAGCTTGGGCAGCCCTTGCTGTCATCTGCTCCTGGACTTCTGCTGTTAAAATGTTAGAACACACGGCTAACAGCATCATGAGGATGGACAGTTCCAGACTCAGAACCTTCTGGGCACACCAAGGGAGTTGAGGGAACCAGGGTGACCCGATGAGATCACGTGGTCACTCCAGCTGCTGGACACATGTTCCTGTGATGTCGCCCCAGGCTTACTGGTGCTGTGACCCAAGAGTGAGTGAAAGGGCAAGTTAGCAAGTGGCCTGGGCTGCACGTTCAATGACAGAGACAAGAGGAGGGGAGGAGCTGGGGATGCCACCAAGGAGATGGGGAGGCAGGCATGAGACTCCAGGCAGCCCCCAGAGCACTGGGGGGAAGGGGTGCAGAAAACAAAAACCATCTGCTCCCCTGGAGCTGAGTCATGAGGTGGAGAACTGCAGCCAAGGAGGGCATCCTGGAGGAAGTGAGGTTGTGCCAGAACCCAAGATGGTGAGTCAGTCATTGGGGTGGCATGGGCTGGGCATCCAGGAAGGGGAAGAGGCCAGGGCACCTACAATGAATGGCTCTGGAGAGGTGGATCCTGAAGCTGTGGTCACTGCCCCTAGGTAGGGCTAAGGGAGTGTGTCACCTCAGTGGGGATGACCACCAGGGTGGGAGTGCTGAGACAGCCCCTGCTGGTCCCTTGGGCCCCGTTGCCCACCTTGGTGGCCTTGCTGGTCACAGGTCCAGGATTGCCCACGCTGAGCTCCTGCAGCCGCTGCCGGGAGAGAAGCAGGATGCGTTCCTGGGGCAGGAGGTCAGCGCCCCCGAGGGAGGCGATGGCACACAGAGCCCTCTGTGGGTGGGAAGATGAGGGTCAGCTCCTCACTGAGGGCAGCAAGGTCCTAAGGAAGCCTTTACTGTGGCCTCTCGCTACCCTGGTGGCACCAACCCTGCCCTCACCCATCCCCAGGGCAACCCCAGTCAGCCAGGGACTGCACCTTATATGCTCATGCCCCCAGCGGGCACATGCCTGCCCTCACCATCTGCTCACACTCGCTGGTGGCACCCAGCTGGCGGAGAAGCAGCTCCAGCGTAGCCTCACAATTGAGCAGTCCACACCTGTGCCAGGGAGGGGACACATGGTGGGGCTGGAGTGGCCGCAGCCCATCCCTTCCTCCCTTGTGTAAGCGGGTGGCTCACTCTTTGACAAAGTGCTGGGTCTCCTCGCGGCTTAAGAAGGCGCGTGGCCCCCGCGTCACAGACATGACCAAGTTCAGCTCCTGCTGGAAGTCACTCGGGGCCACAGTATCAGCCCTGACAGAAGACAGGCAATGATAGCACCCCATCCACTCCTATAGGAGGGCGAAGCCTGGGGGGCAGGGAACCTGCTGTGGGAGAGAAGACCATGTTCCACACACCTTTCCGCCGGGTCACCTGGTTCCCGGCTGGCTCCTGAGTGGCTGTCACTGCCAGACGGGCTGCCCGAGTCTGAGGCTTTGCTCAGGTCGCTGGTGTGGGAGGAATTCTGGGAGCTGGGGCTGCTGTCTAGTTCATCCCAGCCTCCTCCAGCCTGCCCAGGACGGTGTCTCACAGCTGGAAAAGATGGAGATGGCAGGCAGGGCTCTCGGGCTTCAAATCAGCCTCATACCGCCTCCCTGGTGACCCTGGACCAGGGGCTGTTTCCTGAGCTGAGGACAGGGCAGCCACCTGAGCAGTAGCTCCAGAAATTCCAGACACCTTGGGCAGGTTGTGCTTTCTACTCTTGCCCTGGGCTGAGGCTTGAGACGTCTGCCAGTCAAGGTGGCAACCACATCTGTCTCCATACCCAGCCCCCCCAAACACACTCAAGTCATCCAGACCCTCAAGGGCAACAGTCCATGCCTCTGTACCTCTGGCTCCCAGGATGGCCCCAGGGAGCAGGTTGCCAGGAGTGGGGTGTGTGTGGCTGGCTGAAGGTGTCACGGCAGGCTGGTAGGTGTCACCTCGAGGCAGAGGTTCCTGGGAGCTGGGACTCTCGGGTGGGGGGCGCACAGCATTAGCCACTACCTCGGCGGCTCTCTGGATGGTGGCGAAGAATGTCTCACCCGCAGAGCCTGCTCCCCAGAGGAAGTGGCATCAGAGCGTGGGGGCAGGACGATGTCAGTGCCAGGCTCCCCCTCCCCTTCCCTGCTCAGGGCTGGGAGGTGGGGACCTGTGCTGCAGGGACAGTGCGGAAGCCTCTCAGTGGAACCCTGGGATCTTCTGGAGGTTTCCTAGCATAGCTCACTGTAATGACCCTCAGGCACAATGGTCCTGGACACTCAGCTTACAACAGCTCAGGTCAAGAGGAAATCTAGGGGACTGCCCCAGGAAATGACAAAGTCCTTGACCCTTCACTCAAGGGATGCAAGGCCCAGCACGGGGCCATCGTGTCCTATGAGCTTCTGGCATAAGGGGCCCCAGAGCTGCAGCTGCAGTGAGGATGGTCTGACAGTCTAACGTCGAACCCTGAGGAGACAGCCAAGGCTGCCTGGTTCCTCCAAAAAAAAGGCTTCAAGTTTCCTGATGACACATGTGTTGTTCCCACTTGTCACAACTCTCACAGATGACCAAGCCCTCAGCCTCTCCAGGAGTGTGAATGACTACGACACTGCCAACAGACCCTGACCGCTTGGCCTAGCTTCTCTTGCCTGTCCATAAAGCAGATCTGCCACACCTGCTCTGCTCCTCTCAGCTGGGCAGAGAAGATGGGCACACACAGGAAGAAATGAGTCCAATGGGTAGAACAGGGGGACAGCTAATAGAGGGACCAGTGAGGATTAGCCCCGACCCTTCCACATGCCTTTCCCCTTACCTGCTCGGCCTGGCTCCTTACTGTAGCCAAAGCCCTGGAGGGCACCGTGAGGCCTGGCCTGGGCACCCATGCCTAGGAGAGGACACTGGCATCAGGACAAGCCACCCTCCCCAGCCTTATCCACGCAAACACGGACACCAAGATACTCTGGGAGGGACAAGCCCCATGACAAGCTGGGTGGGGTCACTGGGGGGACATACCTGCTGGAGGCAGGGCCTGGGATGGCTGGGAGGGAGTCAGAGGCAACACCGCATCAGAGAACAGGGTGCTGCCCAGGTCCTAGATGAGGAGGCAGGTGCTCAGAGTCCCGCTAGAGTCTGCTGGCCTGCCCCATCCCTGCCAGCTCAGCTGTCTCAGACACCTCCCCTGAGCTGCCCAGCCAGACACAGGGGCTGTGGCCCAGCAGCAAGGAGTGTGGCAGAATATCAATCACCCTGAAGAAATCCTCACACAAGTCCTGTCACTCTGTGGCCTGGGTAGTGATCAGGTCCTGGGCTCACCTGGGCAGCTGCCCGAACCTTCTGGTACAAGCTATTTCCATGAAGAGGGTCTGGGGGCCCTGCAAAGGCTGTCAGGCAAAAGACAGATGGTGGTAGGGCTGAGCCTGGGCACTGCTAACACATACACGGCAAACTTTAAGGCCCATTCTAACAGGTACCATGCTTCTAACGACCCCAGCCCCTTCCTCAGGACTCTGAGAAGACCTCCCACTTCCTCCTCCGCTATGCACAGCACCGAGTTTGTCTTCCATCTCCACAGCCACCACTGTGTTCCCTGGAGCCTCACCTCCCGTACCAGCTGGCACACTGCCTAAGCCCTTGGGCTCATTTTCCTCCACCCACCTGCAACATGAACCCTTCCAAGGTTTCCCAGGTCTGAGGTCTTTATCAAGGCTGAAAGTTCCCGTGTGTTCCAGCCCCTCTCCTTCCCAGCTTCAGCCTGTGCCAGGCTCCCTCTGCTAAAGTTTTAGTCCTGGCATTAAATGACCCCCAATCTTTCCCTGCCTCAAGGCCTTCACACATGCTGGAGGACATCAGTGCCCCTACATGCCCGCTCTGCCTCCTCCTCAGAGACCCTCCGGCAGGCGCCTGCAACACAGACAATTTCCCTTTTCTCCCTATCAAGCCCAGAGCGGTCAACATGCCCCTCCCAAACCCACCATCAGGCTTTCCCTCGGGCACCTGTGGCTTCCTGGATGAGGGCGGAGTTTCGTCGGAGGATGAGCAGGAAGGAGGAGGAGCCGTGGCTACACAGGTACAGCAAGATCTTCAGCACCTGGGGAGTGGACAGGTCCATGGGGGGGCCAAGGGGGGGGCAAGGAGGCTCAGGATGGCTGGGTGTCCCTCCCCTGGGCCTGGCCTGCCACCAGACAGCCACTCACCTTGAGCTTCACATGCCCGGAGCTGCTGTCCAGGCGGCTCAGGAGGTACTCCAGCAGGCACTGGCTGCTGCCCACGGACTCGTGGGAGATTTCTGGGACACATGGGTTAGGGAAGGAACAAGCCATGCTGGCTGCCCTGCTATGGCCACCAGCCTTCTCAGGTCATGCTCCCTGCCAGCCACCACCTTGGTTTCAGGAGTCCTCTGAGCTTTGTGTGTCATCTGCATTGCAGCCTTCAGGCCCCTCTCCACACTTCACGACAAGCCTAAGGGAGCTGTGGGTACCCCTTGGGTAGCAGAAGAGCCTCCCCCAGTAATCTTTCCTGCTGGGCCAGGACCCCTGCTACCTCCTCCACACAGGGACACTGAGGAAGGATACTGGCAATCTCTTCAAACAGGTAGCCTGGGCATGGGCTATCATCATCTGAGGTCCCCTTCAAGAGAATGGGCAGCTGCAGGGGAACAGGGCCATAGTGAATTGCCACTTACACAGGGTGGGCCCCAGTCACCAAAGGAAATGGAACCTGGCCTTGTGCTCACTGGTGCTAAGCTGGCCTGGGAGAAGATCCAAGAGGGTCCGGAATCATCCTATTGGCCACAGGGGGTCTGTGGAAGGACTGCTCTGACGCAAGAGACCCCGGGAAGAGGAAAATCGGTAAGTTGGAGCTCCAGTCTCCTACACTGGTGGACTTGTGTTGGTATCTGCAGGTGGTCTCACTGACTAGCAGCTCAGGGCTTGTCATACAGGATGGGCCAAGTGCCAGCTCTCCTGAGCATAGACCTGCCCAGACCTGACTCCATCACTCCTTAAGAACGGCTAACTTGAGATCTACGTACAAGGCTCACACTGTTGAAATATGGAAACACCTATTCTCACATTATTCAGTATCGGGACAGAATGGCCCAGGAGTTCAGGTACATTTAATAGAATCTTTTAAAATATATATATATATATTTTGGTAGTGTTGGGGACCAAACCCAAGGCCTTGTGCACACTAGACAAGCTCTCTATCCCTGATCTACATCCCGAGCCCCAAAGTTTCAGGAGTAAAGTGACAAGGATACTGACCCAGACACAGCCATCCGGTGTCATGACTAGACGTAAATACATGCACCCAGGTGCATGAGAGGCTGAAGGCACGTGACTCATACCATCCCCACGCTATTTGTCCAAGGTGCCCAGGGGGTGATCTGGAGGGAGGGATCTGGGGTGGCTTTTGCCAGAGGTAGAGCTTGGCGCATAAGGAATCCCCTGACCAGGAGACTGACCTGCTAGCCTGGCTTCTAGCAGCCTAAGACTGTCCCTGGGGTGACTAGTGTCCTCGGGCTCCAGTCAGAAAGGGCTTTAAGGTTTGCTCTGGCCAGGAGTGCTCTGACCTCCGGCTGCGGATCTCCAGATGTGGACCTCCAGCTGCCTCCGGCCTTCCTCCCCCCCCCCCCCCGCCCCGCCCCGCCCCGCCCCGCCCCGCCGGTCCGTATCTCCCGGACCCGAGGCTTTCCTCCGACGCCAGTCTTGGGGGCTCGGCCTGGGCCCCGTCCGTAGACTGCTGGGCAGTCCGTCCCAGTTTCTCCAGAGAAGTCCCCGGGCGCCCGAGCCAGCCTTACTCACCCGGTGGAGGAAGCTCAGGCGGTCCCGCAGTGGCGGCGCTGCCGCCATGGTCCAGGTCACTTCCCGGCCTGCCCCGCTTCCGCCAGGCTAAGTCCTTCCAATCACGACGCGGCTCTGGCTTGGCCAGCCAATCGCCGTCGAGAGGCGGGTCCAAAGGTCGGCTTCAGGAGCCATTTTAGCCGGAGCCAATCCGACGTCCCAGCTAGATAGACAAGGACGACGACCAATCGTAGGAGCCCCGGTCCAGTGGTTCTGACCAACCATAAATGACAACGGGCGGAAGTTCCGCCTCTCAAACAGTCGGCGCCGGAAGTAGATGTTTCCAAGATGGCGGCGCCCGGAGGGCCCGGGACGAGGCGTCCATGTCCTCGAACGGAGCGGTGTGGGGGCGTGTGCGGAGCCGCCTCCGCGCCTTCCCCGAACGCCTGGCGGCCTGCGCGACGGAGGTGAGGCGCGGGGAGGCGGCGGGAGGGCGGGGGGCCCGGAGGGGCGGGACCGCGACCGACCTGTTCCCCGCAGGCCGCGGCCTACGGCAGGTGCGTGCAGGCCTCCACGGCCCCGGGCGGCCGCCTGACGCGGGACCTCTGCGCGCCGGAGTTCGAGGCTCTGCGGAGCTGCTTCGCCGCCGCGGTGAGTGCGCGCGGCCGCCTCCCGGGCCCGTGAGTGCCGGGGATCGCGGCTCGGGCTCCGTCCCCCAAGTCCTAGCTGTGGCGTGGGTCCTGTCGTTGCCTGATGGCGGCCACCCGAGCGGGAAAGACCTGCAGGGCGTGTGAGCTTCATCCGCGCCCAGGCGATCCGCCTGCTCATGGAGCTTTGGGCCAAGACAGGGGTGTTGCCAAAGCCACTGGCCTCCACGCTGGGCGGGTCGTGATGCCGGTGACAGTGCCGAGAATGGACTCTCGAGAAAAGGCAGTTGGAGTCCCTGAGCCCGAAGTAGTTTCCCGAAGCTCTGTGGTTGCCCCAGGCAGAGTGGGCAGCATTTGGGAGCGCCAGGGCCTTCCTTGAGGTATCGCTGCCCAGTCCAGACGTGGCCACCCGTCCAGAGGTGCACTTTTCTTGTTCGTTCCTGCCTTTGGCACCCGGATGAGCCTTCACTTCAGTGAGCATAGGTTTCTGCCACTCTGACCAGAGGTAACAGGTGCGTGGCTGGCTCGTCTTGACCCCATCTCCCTTGCCCTCCATTGCCTCATCAAATTAAAGCTTCCCACTGTGGTCCCTGCCCAGCGTAGATCCAGCTCTACTTGGTCGCAGGAGCCAGGCTCTGTCTTTAGGTAACAAGGCTCAGGCAGGGGGTCCCCCCAGCACCCAAATTATCTATAATGCATTTCAATTTTTATTTTATTATTATTTTTTGGTTTTTCAAGGTAGGGTCTTGCTCTAGTCCAGGCTGATCTGGAATTCACTAAGTGCGCCACCATGCCCGGCCTTCTATAAGGCATTTTAGAGAATGTGACATTTGATCTGGCATATTTTCTTGCTTCTACATCATACTTAACTTGCAAATAAGTTGACAAAACACTTTTTCTTTCAGGCCAAGAAGACCCTGACAGGAGGCTGCTCTTAGGAAGGAAGAGACTCTGGTTCTCACATCTATCACGACCTACGGGCAGGCACCTCGTACTGATGGCATGCACGCCTGGGGCTCTCGGGTGTTCTGAGTGTGTTTCTTCTCGGGTTCAACCTTGCACAAGTCAGGAAAGTTTTCCAACTGTGTGTAAGGATCTGGATTAGATTAAATGTGACAACTCGTGATGGAGGATATTAAATCCTGCAGTTTCAGGCTTACTGAATACGAAGCGTGGTGTAAGGATTTGGCCTCCCAGAGACCTTGTGCCCTGATCCTGCAGGCCTGGGCCACAGCACTCTGCCGTGGGATCCCTATTTCAGACAGTTCTCAAATATTTAGCCATGGGTTGGAAAGTTTGCCTGCAAAGAAGAACAACTTGAGTTCAATTCCCCAGGACCCACATAAAGCCTCATGCACAAAGGGGCTCATGTATCTGGAGTTCATTAGCAGTGACTGGAGGCCCTGGCTGCCCATTCTCCCTCTCTCCCTCCTTGTAAGTAAATAAATAAGTAAAATAGATTAAAAAAAAAAAAAAAAAGCCAGGCGTGGTAGTGCATGCCTTTAATCCCAGAGCTCCTTTAATCCCAGCACTCGGAGGCAGAGGTAGGAGGACCACCATGAGTACAAGGCCACCCTGAGACTACATAGTGAATTCCAGGTCAGCCTGGGCTAGAGCGAGACCCTACCTCGAAAAAAAAACAAACAAAAAAGTATTTAGCCATGTGCCACATCCCTGGACCCCGCTGCTCAAGTACAAGACACCAAAGGTGAAAGCCCAGGAGCCAAGCATCGGTCCCTGAGGTGGCTGTCCTGGGCTCAGGCAGAGGTGAAAGCAGCCAAGTAAGTGCCTGAACCTCCAGGGGTTCTACTTAGAGCCCCTTCCTTGAGGGGGCAGCCACCCCATAGCCTCTGATTACACCAAAGCTTGAGTATATCATGGATGGCTCCTGGTCTTGACCTCTAGCCTTGTCACACAGGGTAAGCTAAAACCCTTGATTAAAATTTTTATTAATTTGAGAAAGAGCAAGAATGGGCATGCCAGGGCTGCTTTGGGCTGCAAACTACAAATGCCTGCTCCCACTACTTTGTGTATCTGGCTTTACATGGGTACTGGGGAATCGAACCCAGGCCAGCAGGATTTTTGAGCACCTTTAACTGCTTAGCCATTTCCCCAGCCCACCCCCCCCCCCCCCCCCCCCCAAAAAAAAACACCTACACACACACACACACACACACACACACACACACACACACACGTACGTATGAATGAGTGAGTGAATGCAGCAGCATGAACAGCAAGGCAGCTAAGGTAGCCCTGGCCTGGGGATTCTACATTGCCCAGGTGCCACCTGCTGGAAGACATGGGAACTGCTCGGCGCTATGCCTCCTTAGGCATGGAGGTCATGCTGTCCTTGGGCAAGTCTGTACCTGTCTCAAGAGACACAGTGCTGGAAGCAGAGACGGGCTCTCCAACACTGCGCCCTCTAAGTTGAAATCTGCTTTCATGTGGCATCTTAACTGCCACTCCAAACTGGCCTGGCTTCCCAAAGCTGGAAAGCCTGTCTCTGATGGATGCCAGGAGTCTAACTAGACAGCTGCCAGGACAGTGCAGGAGCTAGCCACAGTGAAGACATGGATAGATTCTGTCCTGTTGGGCAGGGTGACATCAGGTCTTAAGGCCAAGAGCATGCTGGTGTGACCCTAGACTGAGCCACTGAGGCCCAGATGAGCCTTCTGCCAGGGGTCTGGGTGGTGCCAGAGCGACTAGATGTCCTCCCCTTGCCAGCGCTAGCTACTCAGTGTTCTTCACTCAGTGTTCTCCACTGGCACAAAGCTTGCAAGCCTCGCATAGCGACTTCCTTTCCTGACCACCACACCCTCAGTCCTCTGACAGCCCACTGGCCAGAGCTCCCCTCAAGTTCTCCCTGAAACCTGTGGTAATGCTCTCTTCTGACCTCATCCTCTGCTTGAAGATGGCATCCACTTTGCATGGTCCGAGTGCCAGGTCCTCTGAACTCAGCTTTCAGACCTGCTCCTTTCAGCTGCTATGCTTGAGCATGGCTTCTCGTGGGCTCATGCTGAAGGCTTGGCCTAGCTGTGGTGCTATTTGGGAAGTTCCTAAGGTAGATGACTGGGGCATACGTTTGAAGGTTACCCGGTCCCCAGTTCCTGTCCTGACACAAAAAGCAGCTCAGCCATATGCTTCTGCTGCCATGATGTCCTGCCAAAATAACTGTGGTACCGACTAAGCAGAACAGATCTCAAGATGCTTTCGGGTACTTTCTCCAGGGCTCTGCAGGCCCCTCCTCCAACTTCCCAGGCTCCCTTGGTGCCAGCCCTCCAAACTCCCTCAGTTTCAGAACCACATTCACTGGTGAGGACGTAGCAGCTGGGATTTGGTCTCAGTGGGCCAGTTTCTGCAGCTGTCAGCCGCGCGGCTAGAACTGCTTGAACATGCTGTCTCAGTCCATTTGCACTGCCATCACAAACACTGGGGGCTGACTTATCCTTACAGAGGAGTTTCATGAGGTTCCTTCTGCTGTGCCCTCACCAGACAAGAGAGCACAGTGCCTGAACACAACCCAAACATCTTACAAGACCAGCAGGGGCAGTGCCCTTGTCCTAAGCACTTAAAGCCCCCTTGTGGCCTCGGAGGAAATCCTTCATCTTCTGAGGGCCAACCACACTGCACTCCACCCTGGGCAGAAGCACATACCGCTGACCCCAAATGCATTGGCCGACAGCAGATTCCTCACAGGCAGGTGCCACCTTACCCCACACCTACCAGAGGCCCAGGCTGTGAGTGCTGGTCAGGACCACCAGCCAACAAAGGACCCAGACAGGTGCCATCTGTTCCCTGACCCCTCTGCAGCTCAGCAGGAAGCCCCACGCTGAAGAGATCTCTCCTTGGCCAAAGCACTGCTGACTGACAGGGAGGAGAGACAAGGTTAAAGCCAGGAGGCAGAGGACAATACAGGAGCAGCGCTGGGCAGGCCTTGCCTGCTCTAGAGGCAGGTTCTCGGACCAGAGGAGCGCAGTGACCTTGGAAGGAAGAAAACCAGGCCAAGGGGAGGAGGCTGTGAAAACCACACTCCTGGCAAAGTGACAAATGAGTTCCAATCTCAGAATGGCCAGATGGCATCTTACCACCAAGCAATGGCTTATTTGGAACTGTTTTTAGTCAAGGAAGGATGGACAGAAGGTAACCTGAGACTTGCCTGAGTTGCTGGCCAGTGGAACCTTATGCTGCTTTTATTCATGCTAGTTCTGAGCTGCCCAATGACATCATTTAAGAAATTACAATAAACCAAAAAGGCTGGCAGAGCCACATGCACCCCCACCCAGCTCCTTTGTGGTGAGGCTTGGGGAAGCTCCCCCAGGACCATCCAGGTTCTCCCTTCTGTCCCTGAATCTCCCAAGCGCCTCCCTAGGATAGGAGATGTCAAAACAATGTGTCCCGGCACAGTAACACTCCCCTGCCTCGACTCAGAAGCAAGAGCCCATTGCACTGGCCAGATGGGGAGAGGGAGGGTGTGGAGAGGCAGCGGACCCTCTGGCCTCAGGCCCATGCAGATGCAGGACATCTCTGCAGGTGGTGGGTTCCAGGCTGCCCTGGCAGCAGGCTGGTACAGCCAGGGCCCCTATAGGGGTCAGCAAGACCCAGAGCACCAGGCTGCCTATAGGGACACACCTGCACTTGCCTACTCAGCCTAGCGATGGCTGTTGGGAAATGTCCTCCGTGACCTCTAATCCCTGCTGCTGGAAGTCAGGACCCTGAGCAGGTTTTTCTCTAATTCCCTCGGTGCCAAGTAGACAAGCCAGGTACCAGCGGTGTTTTTTTATTTTTCTCAATATCATAATTTCAGAGTGAAGTGTGGGTAATGGGACGACTAGAGGGCAGTGTCATCCCTACAGACCCCCCACCCCCAAGTTGAGTCTCACCTTCCCCAGGCTTCCCCTCAAGTGGGAGAGGCAGAGGGTCTATGGCAGGTTTATCAACTCATCACGGAGTGTGGTACACATCAGGCCAGAGTGGCTCTCACAGGCTTCGAGTTAGATAAGCGCTGGCAACCTACAGAGATGCCACTGGACTTCAACGAGCAGGACAGGCGAATCAACAGGCACACAGGTGCTGCTCCAGCGCAGCCTCAGTGGATCTGAGCCAGCGAGGGCGTGGGCTTTGGAAGCCTGCGGCCTCAAAGCAAGGGGTGACAGCACAACAGGATGTCTGGGAACAGCTGAAAGCTTCAGATGCCAATCCCTGGGGACATATGCACATGACCTCTACTCAGTCAGGACACAGCTGGGGAAGACAGCTGCCACCCGAGGCCCTCACCATGAACTGGGTTTTCAGGACTCCTCCAGAGCCCCAGGCAACTGTTTAATCTGCCGGCTGTGGACCACCTGCAATGCGCCCCCTGCAGCCTGACGGAGCTGAGTGTCCAGGGCGCTGTGGAGATCGTTCCCCTGGACATCGGGCAGGGGGTGAAAGCTGATGATGACGCCGTCCTTCAGAGCCAGCTCCCCCACTGGATGAGAGGAGAGGTCCCGCCGTCTCCTGCGCAGGTCAGAACCAGCCTGCGCTTTCAAGTCTCGGTTGGGTTTGGCGTTGTCCAGCTTCTGACTCCCAGGCCCAGCTAGTCTGGGCCCAGGGCTAGCGTCTGACCTCTGCTTGGGCTCTTGGGCAGCAGCATCTTCCCTCCCTCTCAGCTGCTTGTCAACAGGTACATGGACCCCTCCAGGGACTTCCTTTCTTACCTCTGGGTGACCACCTTGGTCCTTGTCAGAGATGGCCTGATGTTCTTGCTGACCCAACACGACATGGGGCTCAAAGGCCATACCTGCCATCTTGCTAGATGGTCCTATGGCAGGTCCCAGGTCTAGGCCTGGCTGCCTGGACTTCTTTCCAGAGTCCCTGACCTCTGCCCCCACCACTGGCTGGTCAGCCTCTTCCCGAGCGTTAGTGGCAGTGGCTGGTGCTTCCTTTCCAGTTTTCTTCCTTTCTTGGGAGGCATCTTGGCTCTGCCTGGGGACTGCCTCTGCAAGGCGCTTCTCTGGGTTCTTGGGGGCCCCCTCGGGGTCTAGCTTGGGCACCAATTCCAAGTCCTGAAGGAATGGCTCCCTCACAGCACCAGCCATATTGATCGAAGCAACCTTCTGGTCGTTCAGCTTGCTCTGGACTGCCTGGAGCTCTGTTTCAGAGCCACCAGCAGGAGGGTCAACCAGGTCTCTGTCCGGCACTCCTTTGACTTCCCCCAGTTCTTGGGATGGAGCCCTGGGCAGAGGGGCATTCTCCACCATCTCCCGGGCCTCCTCTTCCCCCTGTCCTCTGGGCACAGCCACCCCAGGATCTGGCTGCATACCTGCTGAAAATGAAGGAGACATCAGTTCAGACACATTCTGAACACAAGCTGCTGCTGCAGGGACAGAAAGGCAAAAGCTTGCAGGCAGTCAAGAATCACAGGTCAAGACTGAAATTCACCTCCTAGGACTTTAGGCCACCTTGCCTCAGATCCAGCCCCCAACCTGGCCTAGTTTGCTGTCTCCTCCCTCTTGGCTGGGGCCCTGCCTACCAGGCCTGGGCTTGTCGTCCTGGTCCTCCTGCCTCTGCTGGCGAATCTCCTTGTGCTGCTCTTCAATCACAGCCAGCAGCTTCTCCTGCTGGTCCAGGAGGCGCTTCTGCTGCACCTGTTGCTCTTGGATCACCTGCAGCAGGACAGCATGGTCCAGCATCTCGGCCCTGCCAGCTTCTGGTGGAAGACAAACAGTCAGCATGGCAGACACCACCCCCTCATCACCTCAAGGCCACCAGGCTCAGCACACTGAGGCTGAGTGAGCCCCAAGCTGGACAGCAGCTGTTCTGCCTGCTCCTGCTCTCCCCCACACCAGCAGATCCCAGCTCCCTGCCTATTGGAAAGGGACCACACCAGAAAGTTACAAGTTCTCTGGGCTGGATGATTCTCCCCCATCCACACACATTCAGGTCAGGTGCTCCAGAACTAACATGTAAGAAAATAAAAACAGCTTTTTAAATATCTGTATCTCTCCAGCCTTCGTTTCAAGGTGAACATGAGAGATGGACTTAAGCCCAGCCCAGACCAGCTGTCAGCATGCCGCCGCTGTCTAACACCCAGGGACAGTCTTGGTGGTAAAGGGAGCCACACACCACCAAGAAGAAAGAGGCAGGCCCTTAAGGTCCATCCACACCTGCTGTGTCCTGTCTGTGCCCACAGATAAGAGTGGAACAGAATCTCAACCTCAGCTGCTGCCAACGGCTACCCACAGACACAGCTGGAGCGAGCTGTTCATGACAAGCACTCTGGTACTGGGTCATGCATACGCAGCCACATGATTGTTATTACAACTCACATCTCCAAAGATAATGGGTTAGGACCAGACTTCAAAACTCAAGAACAGGGCTGGGGCTAAAGTGATCGTAGCTTAAGCTCAAGTACCTGAGTTTGATCCCCAACATAAAAAGCCAGAAGCCACTGTGGGCTTCTGTAATACCAGCATGCTGAAACTGACTGAAAGATGAGAGGTTGAGACAAGAACAAGCGCGCGCACACGCACACACGCACGCACACACACACGCACACATGCCTCAAGAACATCTTATGAGCCGGGCGTGGTGGTGCACACCTTTAATCCCAGCACTCAGGAGGCAGAGTTAGGAGGATCACCATGAGTTCAAGGCCACCCTGAGACTCCAGTGAATTCCAGGCCAGTCTGGGCTAGAGTGAGACTCTACCTCAGGAAAAACAAAACAAAACAAAACATTTCTAAGCAAGGCCCCACATGGGACATCCTCCCACAGTGACTGGCTAGAGCAGTTCAGGGTCTGCCCTACAGGAGCCAAGATGGATTCCCATGGACATGGGCCAGGCCTGCTTAGACCTCCTGAGAGTGACAGCCAGTACAAGAATACAAAGGCAGGGGGCAGTGTGAACGAAGTCAGGGCAAACTATGTGGAGGACAAGCTGAGCTTGAGGAGGGACAGCCCCCACTCCCACCAATGCCCAAAGTTTTCCGGATGCGTCTAGAAGGAAATGCTTCACAGTGTAGGACTCTACACCTTCCCTCAGATGAGGACGTGCTTGGGATGCTATCCCACACAGGCCACAAATGACCTTGTCTGTGAGCTGTGATCACACAGTTATCAGTGGCACTGGGGCAAGATTCCACATGTTACTGGCACTTCCCCACCCCCAAAGCAGGGTTCTGAAAGAGCAGCCCCTCCACCTCACAGGCTCCTCTGGGGACAGATGTAAGGCAGCATGGTGATCGGCTGCTCCCAGCCAGCGTCTCTCAGGACCAGGTGCACAGATGGGAAGGGAACCACCCACGCAGAAACAAGGTGGACGTATGAATGCAGACCACACTCACAGCACAGTACATGCAGCCCCACCCATCTCTAGCACAGGTGATGCCTTAAGTCACAGGAGGGCTGAGAGGGCCCAAGGTGGCAGTTACAAAGGGAGAGGAAGCTGAAGGGCTTGGGCAGGGAGGTGATGCCACTCCCGACCTGCCGTGTCATCCTCATGCAAGTCCCTCACAGGTAGCGGATGCCACCGAGGTGCTGTCCTCACACTATCAGAGCCTCCACACACATGCTTCTCAATGCAACACACTCCTTTTGAGTCGTACCTGCTACTATCTTTTTAATTTCATCTGTTCATCCCATTGAGAGGCATACGGAAGAAAGGCAGAATAGGAAAACTGTGAAAAGTCTCTTTTTCAGAAAGAAAAATCAAAGAATCACACAGATTTTTAAGTAACAGATTATAGAAATTGGAGCCACTAATAAAGTCAGATTAAAGCCAGAGACAAAACAGCAAGTGTGGGTTAGTTTCCTAAGCAACTGTGAGCTCTAGGAAGTCAGCAAGTGACTTCTGGTTCTGTGTCCCAGGCCTGCATAGTCAGAGGGTCACCAAGAGCAGGTCACGCACTGGGCTGCTCGTGCGTGGCTTGCAGAGCCTGGTTCTCATCAACCTCATGCTTGGGGGAGGGTGGGAAATGGGAGAGCCAAGCACCCTGCTGCCTGCTCCCCACACACAATGCCAAGGTATCAGACCGACACAGGGGAGGCAGCTGGCACTGACAGACAACTGCCCGGAGGTCACTGGAGGGTTCCTGGGAGGGCCACCACCATCGTCACTTCCCTCGCACAGGGAACACCATCAGGAGGGTATAAAACCCAAAATGAGCATGGAGGGTTAGAGGACTTGGGAAAGACAGGATGGCAAGCTGCAGGTGGGATTGACGCACCAGAGCCATCCCAGGCCCTATCAAGCCCCAGGCCTGAAGAGAAGTCTTCACATCTGGGTGTACTAAGACCCACACCTGGTTAGCTTTAAACACCCACAAGTGCCAGGAATATTAACATGCCTGTTTTAAGATGAAATAAAAATGGTAATTAAAAGCAATGTGACAGACTTTTTTAATAAAAAAGAGAGAAAGATAAAAAACGTTCCTAGAGGTGCCAGAGAGGAAGCAGAAGGGGTCGGTCAAGGTGCTTCCAGGGTAGAAAAGCCAAGATGAACAGAATCTGCAGGAGTGGGAGGGGTCCAGGAGCACCCACCCTGTCCAGGTTACTCTCGGGCTCCTCAGAAGGGGCCTGGCAGTCCTACCTTCCAGCTTGCTGGCCCCCTGGGCTCCGCCGGCTCGCTCGTTCTCCCTCTGCTCTGGAGCCTCCAGCCCCTGCGTTGAAAGGACCGTCTGCCCATCTGCAGAGAGAGAGACTCGGATGATTTAGCAAAAAGTTGAGCATGGGTGGGGTGGCAGATGTTTCCTAAAATGACTTTCCATCGTTGCCCCTCCCTCCCCCATCAGCACAGTTTATATTCAACCTGATGATTACCAGGGAAGTAATAAAAAAATATTTAACAATCTCACAGGCTCGTGGCAGCGAGCCAATGTTAACTACCTTCCCCAATTAAAATGCAAGCGCCGTCCTAACCAGCTCTCAGACGGGCACTTAACAATGTGTTACCTGTCAAGTGTTCCTGCGCCATCCCACCCCTCCTCGTGTGAGCCTAACACGTGAGCCTAGACAGCGTGGCACCTGACATTTAGTGGTCTGGCAACAACTGTGTGACAGGTATTACAGTAGCTGTCAAGCCACCAGACTTCCCTTTCCTCGCCAGCTGCTGCAGTGGGGCTGCACCCACAGGTTCAGCTTGTGAGGGAGCCAGACACAGGCTCGTCCCACCCTCCCCTGCCCACACCAGGAGGAGCCTCCTGAGACACACACCAAGGTCACTCTTGGGGTCATTCTCTGCGGGCTTCCTCAGGTCCCCGTCAGCCTTATGCTGGGCGTCCTGCTCCACAGGGAGCGCAGCCTGGGGCCCTGGGTGCAGATCCCTATCGTCTGGTCTGGAGTCCTCATTCCCAGGCTGGACAGGAGGCTGACCATTTGCTTTTGGAACGTTCTGGGGTTGTTCAGGAAGAGCGCCCACTTCCTCCAAGGCTGGGGCTAGCTCAGGTCTCTTCTCAGCCTCCTTCTTCTCGGGCTCCTGTTTCTCCCTCTCCGCCTCAGGCTGAGGGGGTGCCATCTGCCCCTTGCCCCCAGCACCCACTCCTGCCGTGTGTCTGGGGGGTGGCTTATTCTCTTCTGGTCCTTCTGAGTCTTGACCTTCATCCACCACCACCTTGTCATGAGGAATCGGAGGCTCGTGGCGGTGGGCCTCACCCATGGGAACAGCAATACCTGAGAGAACACAAGGACACGCTGTGGGAAGAGGCTAACCACACTGGACTCTGGCTCCCATGGTGACCGACCAACATGTGCTGCTAGCGAAGCAGCGGGCAGTTGTCCTGGCTGAGGAGGAAAAGGTTGACCAGACCCTAGGCCTGGGCTCGGGGTAATCATGTAGCTCCTGTTAAGAGGAGCCTTTCTCTGCGCAGGCCGTGCCACCCACCTTGACCAGGCCGGTCGAGCTGTGCGGCCTCCCCTCCAGGCACATCCACGGGACCCTTAATCTGGGCCTGCTCCAGCTCTGCCTTCTCTTCTGGCAGCTCTGGCTTCTCCCGGCCATCCTCAGGCACGTCCACCACAGGATCCTGGACTGCAAGCAAGCATGGTGAGCTGAGCTGTCCACTGGCTCAGCACAGGGAGCTGGGGGCTCTCTGGGTCCAGCTGAGTGGCACAGCACAGGTGGGATTTCCAGCTCAGTCATTAGTAGCTATACAGCATTAAAAACTGTTGGGATTTTTTTTCATCGATATTCATAACAAAAATACATCAAAATTCAACTTACACAGGTGGACAGACCACCACCCTATGCGATACTTGTCTAAACCACCAGGTGGCAGCGCAAGCCCATGGCCAGGCAGCGCCCACCGAGTCCCCTCTCGCTTAGGCTGAGAGGCCTGTGCCACCCTGTCCTCAAGCTGTTGCTGGGGGAACAAAAGGAGAGGCTGCCAAAGCTCCCCTTCACTCATCTCCAAGTGCAAGGGACCCATGTCCCACCCAGCACCACAGCCCAAGGACCAGTGGCCACAGAACTGGGTCCAAATGGAGCCAATCAAGAGACTAAGACCCCTGGCAGGAGCTGGGGACTGCCAAGCACGCACAGGTCCTGGGGTTGATCTCCACATAAACTGGGAATGGTGGTACATGCCTGTAATCCAAGCACTCAGTGGATTAGAAGTTCAAGGTCACCCCTGTCTACATAGCAGTACACTGCCCCAGCCTGGGCTACATAAAACCCTTTCAAAAAGAAAGAAGGGAGGGAGGAAAGGGGGAAGGGGAAGGAAAGAGAAATGAACTACTACTTTCTGGGCATTGGGCTCACACGACAGAAACAAAGAACTATGGGGAAAGAGCTTGGGAAACCCAGTCACACCATCCCAGAAGCCCAAAGCACCGTGTCCGTTCTGGACGGGACGGCCTGGAAAGGGAAGTAAAGTGTGGTGACACGGGCCCAGAACCTAGGGATTCCCATAAGGGCCAATCAGAATAGATGGGAGAGGGAACCAGGAAAGAGACCAAGACTTTCATGGCTGACCTTCCATCTGAGGCTAGGGCAATGTCAGAACTGGGTCCAACGTCAGAAGCTGAACTGCCTGGAAAAGGACACCTCCTTTCTAAGTGCGGACCGGCTCCGCTGTGTAGCCAGGCAGCCTGGGAAGTGAAAATGCGCTGAGCCTCTGTGCGAGAAGTGGCATGAATCAAGACAGTCTCCCAGCAGACAGGATGAAGCTAGGGACTGGGGTGGGCAACGAGACAGAGCTGCTCCCTGTCCAGTCTCCTCTGAGCAGTAGGTCTAATCTGGTTCATCTTCGAGAGAGGAGGCAGCCTGCTGCCCAGGGAAGCCCAGCATGGTGGCTGAGCGTCCAGCACGGGCTGGAAAAGAGTACACAGGCATGGGGGTGCTCGGAGCCCCTCCACCAAGCTGAGGCTGTGAAGGCTTCCTGGCCCGATGCTCCACGGCTGCTGGCAGGCAGTGGACATGGTCTTTTCGTCAAACAGCTGGCTGGCAATGCCTCCTAGCCTCGGGGAAACTACCACGAAACTTCACGATTGGCAACTCTGAAGACCCCTTACTCTGCTGGCTTCAGTTACAGCAGGGTGAGACAGGAGACAGCTCTGTGGCGACAGCCCATCTGCCCCAAAGGCCAGGTCACAGGCAGAAGCTGAAGGCCCAGTGTGGCTCCACAGAGGAACACCAGTTCTCCACGGGTCAGCAGTACCCTGGCCACCTGGACCCCCTCACAATCCGGAGGTCCCCACCTCTAACACTGGGAGCTTAGGCTCAGGAAAGGCTCGTGTTCGGGTCTCTTCTGGCAGCTGCTCCCTGCCTGGTGCCAGCATAGGTCCTCAGTTCCTCCCACAAGTGGTGGCAAGCAATATGCTGACCACCCAAAGAGCCGCCTTGAGGAAGATGGGCAGCTCCATGGAGACTCATCCACCCGGAAGAGGGCCCAAAGCCAGCAGGGGCTGTGGAGGCAGATGTGTTCCCTTCACCTTGCAAGGCAACTTTTTTAAAAAATATTTTATTTACTTGAGAGAGAGAGAGAGAGAGGGAGAGAGAGAGAGAGAGAGAGAGAGAGAATGGGCGCACCAAGGCCTCCAGCCACTGCAAACAAACTCCAGACACATGCGCCCTCTTGTGCATCTGGCTTTATATGGGCACTGGGGAATCGAACTCTGGTCCTTCTGCATTGCAGGCAAATGCCTTAACCGCTAAGCCATCTCTTCAGCCCGAAAGGCAACTTTTACCACAGCCCCTGACCACCAAGCTTGAGGCTGGTTTCCAAGGCCTGGAGGAGAGCTCGGCTGTGGGCTCCACTGTCTCAGGGAAGCTCTGCTGGCCACTGGCCAAGCCCACTGTCCGTAAAGACGGAAATGGTCACCTCTGGCTGTCAGCGTCTGACGAGCCCTGAGCAATCAAGAGCAGCTCCGCATCTGGAGACAGCAGCCCAGGGCTTCCCTCAGAAGCCAGAAGCGGCCTGGCAACGCTACTCTGAAAGCCAGTCCCTGCTCCAGGTTGTTTTCCTAATGACCAGCTTTCTGCTTCTCTCCAGGCAGCCCTGAAGAAAGCCCCACTCACTGAGCTTAGTGCTGGCCGGCCGGCCCCTTAGCTCACCTTTCCAAATGTGGCTCAGTCCACCAGCTCCAGGCTTGGGCTGGGACTGGGAATCCACAAGGAGGGCCTTCCTTGTTCTTCAGGCTTCTGGTCTCCTCAAACAGGGGCGTGACAGGCCCTGTGAGTGAGGGGAGCATGGTGGTGCCCCTTGTAAGGCCACCTACTTGACAGAGGCCAGTGGCTGCCAGGAAGCAGTGCCATCTCCTGTCCCTCTAACCAGTCGTGCAAGGCTGGCACCACCACCCCAGGTGAAGCCAGGGAAGTTGGCTCACTGCTGCCTCCAGGCACACCAGCAGCAAAACCGAAGGAAATTACAACAGGAGCAAGGGCTCTGGAGCAAGGAAGCTTTTAAAACCTGCTCAGGAGCTGGAGAGAAGGCTCAATAGTTAAGGTGTTTGCCCACCTAATGCCTAATGACCCAAGTTCAGTTCCCCAGTATCTATGTTAAAGCCAGATGCACAAAGTGGTACATATATCTGGAGTTTGTTTGCAGTGGCTACAGGCCCTGGTGCACCCATTCATTTATTTATTCATTCATTCATATTCATTCTCTCTCGCTGCTTGCAAATAAATAAAATATAAAAACAACAAAACCCCTGGTCAGCAGGGTACAAGGAAGAGCTGGATAGGTCATGCTGCCCAGAGACTCTCCCACCTCCTAGAAAAGGGTGGCCAGTGCAGGCAGCAATGGAAGACAAGGCCCGCCCCGGGGAGCAAGAGATGATGACCACAGGGCAGAAGGAGGTAGCCTGAGGTCACCTCTGCCCCAGCACCCTCACGTATGGACACATCCCAGTTGTTGAAGTCCAGGTCCACTCTAACCAGACCTCGCTTCTGCTTCTTCACTTTCTGAGGTAGGAGGCAGTCCCAGAGCCCAGGCCGTGCTGCCCATGGTGCAGGAGTGAGAGAGGGGAGGAAAGGAGGCCAAGGGATGCAGCAGCATTTTAGGGGACCAAACCCCTGACTGCGACCCTCCAGGGTGCCATTGGGCACAGATAAATGGCTAATTGTCTTCATGATCTTTTGTGGGGGGCTCAGCCATGCTCACCAAAGGACCACAGGCCACGCGTGGGGCCCTGGGCTGCACCTGCTGGTCTCACGTGCCCACACCAGGCGCTCACCAGAGCAGCAGGTTCCACAGCATCAAAGACACTACTAAATGTGGCTCACACCCTGAGGAGCATTTCGGCAAAGCTCCAGTCCCAGCCCTGCCTCAATGAGAAGATTCCTCCATTAAGGTAGAGGCCGGATGGCTAGAAAACAGGGGAACTCACTAAAAACAGATGGCATGTGATCCTGAGAGAAGCCATGTGCTGTTACAGCCTCACGGAAGAAATGGAAACCAGATGTGGCCTCGGAGGGCACAGGTGAGCAGGCGGCCTGTACATGCCGTCGTAACAGGGCACAGCTGGCAGCTGTGACTAGAGGCTACACAGCACCACAGGGGTGGGACAGGAGCCTGGGTGCTGACTGAAGGGGAGACTCAGTACCTGACGGGCACTGAGACAGAACCATGTGGATGGAATCTAGTACCACCAGGGTGGCCCCAAGAGCATAAGGCCACAATGCCCTCACTGACCATGGAGAGAGAGGCACATGGTGTCACCCTCACCTTGATGCCTGCTCCTCATGCTGTAGTCTCTGGGTCTGTCAGCACCTGCTCTGTGTGTACTGGCTGAGGCAGGGGTATCGGAGTGGCCTCTCCAGGAGAGACTGCTCCTGGGCCATTAGCTAGAATGGGCACAACACCCACCTCCTTCCTACTAAGTCCTCTGCAAGACAGCTCATGGTAACATGTGACTTCTGAATATTCCATTTTATTTCTCTGGGAACCTTGGCTGCCTCTTAGGGTCCCCCAGCAGGCCTTGTCTTGTTCTGGCCACTGGGACAAGAGGACTATTATCCACAGCAACTAAGGAAGGCAGAAGATAGCATCCTCAGCTACTGCAAGTCCAGGACCATCGGGAGAAGCCAGCCCCTTGGGCAGCTGCACGAGGTAATGGCCTGGGTGTGTAACTCCAACAGAGGTAGGAGGCGCCTTGTGTCAAGACAGCACTAGGCCTCAGGAGCAGGACATCCAGGGGGTGCACCTAGCTGCCAGGGCTCTCTTCAGGGCAGGCATCACCAGCCAGCACATACATGGCTAGACCCAAACCTCTCCTGAGAGAAGGTGTGCATAGACACACAGTCTCATGTGTAAGACCTACCACTGCCAGAGACAAAAGCCCAGGAAGACCACAACTGCAGACAGATGCTTCAGGCCGCCCCTGTGTTACCCTTCCCAGCTATGCCCAAAGGCCTGGGCGTGCAGTGACCGCCCAGACAGACATGCAGGGAACCGCTGCGTGTCCCAGATGGCACGCTCTGAAGCACTGGCCACAGAGGAACAGGACAGAACAGCACCACCAGCGCTCTCACTGAGGAGCCTGCAGCTGTGCAAGGAATGTGGCCAATAACCCTGCCACTGGGAACGGTAAACAAACCTGAGACGTGATCAGTAGCTCTGTAAAGAAGAAATCTGGCTCACATTTACATTCCCAAAACAGCATGTCAGTTACATACATACCTGGTAATGCGTGTACTGGCCAGGCAGATTTCAGCCTAGGTCAGCACTACACCAGTGACACCCTGGGTCGCCTGCACAGAGGTGGAGGCAAACAGGCCAGTCTCCATGCAGAGGTCATGTGTTCGTGGATGCAGCTGGTGGAACTCAAGCCCGGCCCCCACTAGCTCTATCACCCACATGACAAGCTGTTAGCAGGAGCGACATCCTTGAGGCGCTACTTGTAAAGAACCACCTGCACCCCACAACTCTGGCGAGGCTGTGGGACACACCCCAAGAAGGCTCGGGGGCTGGGGCAGAGCACGTGAGTACCTGAGAGCCGGGCTGCCTCTGCCTTCATTCCATTCTTGGCTGCTTCTCGCCGGCCACTGAGAGCATCCTGTGCCAAGTCCACGGGGGCCTCTTCACTCACAGACAGGGTGGTGAGCGTGCTGACCACCAGGACGCCCAGGCCAACCCAGAGCACCACCTGGACCAAAGACCCCAAAGCAGGAGGAGTCATGACAGTCCCACACCCTGCTGGGAGCTATGGAAACTCTTCAGGGGAGCAAAGGGGTGGAGATGGGAAGGAGAGAGGTGTGGGTGGCCCTCGAAGAAGGAGGTGCCACATCTGGGGGAGACACTAGGACAGGAATGGTGCTCTGGCATCTCCTAATCCATCAAAGCAGTCCTCATCTGTCACTACGACCAGCAGCAAGGGAAGGGCCGGGCATGGGGCATGGGCTCAAGGAAGCCGGGCTTCGTGGAGCTACAGGCCAAAAAGGGGCCTCAGAAGAGAGAGAGAGAGAGAGAGAGAGAGAGAGAGAGAGAGAGAGAGAGAGAGAGAGAGAGAGAG